>JAEIIH010032153.1:0-10126 GCA_018904745.1 Drosophila orosa
GCACGTGTAAAATGTATTCTTTTTATAGACATGAATTTATTAGCCTGTTTGATGGACTCTGCTAAATTTTAAGCAGGTTGTAATACACTGCAAAATATTGCTGTAAAAATGTGGTAGATTAATTTCAAATACTTCTAAAAGTCTTTTAATTTATATACCATTTTTTTTGGGATGGTAAAACTCTTTCATTTTCATTGGTTATCTTATAATTTTTGGATATTATTCTTTTTCTCCGAAGACTGACAAGTGTAATTTTTCCCCGCTGTATTAGTAAGTTGAACTCAAACCTGTATTACAATGTCAAAAAGACAACGTTTGGTTTTATGAGTTTGAATAACCAAATCAAGCGGCTTGGGGGCTCTATAAAGCCTCACAGACCCAATGCTTCAGGTTTAGTTCATCGGGAGCAACGCATAAGAATGGATTCTGACAGACCTGTCCCAAGGCAGTGCTCAACATTGAGCAATAATGAGTATGTAATTCTGAAGGGGCGTCCCTGCCGGATTGTGGACATATCCACCTCGGAAAGCAGCATCCATTTGGTAGGAACAGACCTCTTTACCGAAGAAAAGTACGAGGACTCCTTCTGCGCGACCGACAACGTAGAAGTGCCTTTAGTATTAGATTACGAATTGACGGGTTTCGACGATGACGGGTCCGTCTTTTTGAGGTCAGACTCAGGCGAATTGCATTCAGACTGCAAGCTTCAAGATGGAGAACTCCGTAAAGAATTGCGCTCCGAGTTTGACAACGGCGAGGACGTTTTCTGCACTGCAATAAAGTACTGCGAAGAGATAAAAGTTATTGCAATAAAACGCAAGTGAGCAACAAAACCGGAAGTGAAGTTCGAAGATGAGATAAAGCAAGAAACAAAAACAGTAAACTTTTTTAAATAAAGAACTCTCAACATTTGACCAAATATATATATATACTCTATGTCTTGCCGTTAATTATTGGAAACCTATTTGTGAAAGAATAATCATCAGTCTTCAGTTCTTTGGCTCCTGGAATTGCTTCAATCACCCCTCGGAGCTCAAAAGTTCAGAAGCAAAGCGCCCAATCCCCTTTCTCCAGCTCAAGCCTCTAGTGTTCACCTCTCCCGTTATCCAACTGCATTGTGGAGAAGCCCTATGACAACCGACTGCTGGCCCAGACAACCAGACTGAGACACCCATTCCATACCCATGTCGTCCATAGATATGCAGATGCAGATGCAACTGGGGGATACCCGGGAGCACTCGACAATTTGCCGCTGTTGTCTCAATTAATTTCGCATTCAGAGCAGCATCAACGGAGGGAGACACTCGACAGACGCCTTCAATTGAAGCTAGACAAAACTGATTTAAATAATTGTGCACTTCTCACTCCTGGTTTTGTGGTTTTTGCGGTTCCTGGAAACAGATTTTTCGCTTTCTAAACAGCAGATACGGATCAGCTTCATCTGCGTTGGGTAAATTGATCTGAAAGGAAGTAGATTCCTTTACTCTTTCGTATTTACCAAGATTTATGACAATTGCTATTGAAATTGAATTTATATTTGATTCTAAACATGATAATTCGAAATTCCCAAGATAGGGAGCCACACATTTGTCATACTTATTTATCCAGGGCACTTTCTCGACTTCTTTTTGGGCTATTTATATATAGATTTTGTACCGCGTCGAAACAATTAAGTTAAAATTCTTAATTAATGCCGCTCGTGCCCCAGGGGCTTTCTTACAACAAACAAAAAGAAAGCAGAGTGGAAAATAGAGAGACTAATTTTAGACCGAAAAAACAAAGGGAATACAAGATGATATATGTATGCTGAAAATTATGATTTGACAGCCGAAGACGAGTTCCTCGTATCGACTTTAAAAGGCAGAGAGAATGTTCCTCCGGCGATCTGCATAAATCACTGGAGGAGATATTAAAGTGCAATCGATACAATTTTAGCGACAATCGACAGACATTTCCCCATCTAGGGTCCTCACATCACAGCCCAAGCTCGATCCCATTCCATCCCACTCCCATTTCAGGTCCCATTTCCATTTCCATTTCCCTGCTCCCATCTCCCATCTCCCATTTCGAGTGGCAGAAGCAGGAAGCGAACTAAATATAAATCCAAGTCATGGCCAGGCCACCATATGTGGGTTGTGAGTGGAATGGTCGCAGGCGGGGCACACACACAGAAGGCGGAGATGCTGGTCTCGATTCTCTCGTTCGCATGACCAAAAGGCATCACGACGACGCAAAGGAAAATCCCATTCCCATTCTCATTCCCATTCCCACTCCCATTCCCCCTTGCATAACAAGGGATCCGGGGGGTTGGGTTGTAGGATGTCCATTAAATTATTGCCACGATCTATTAGCGCAGGCGAGGACGAAGACGAGGGTGGTTGGTGGACCCAGAGATGCGTCCAAGTGGCGTGCCTAAAAATAGAAGCTGCAATGTAGCCTCCTTCGTTTTGGAATCCAAGATCAGCGTCGTCGTCTGGCGTTGAAAGGGCCAAGCGCCGAGCAATTGCGTAAACAACCAAACACACAAAATGTATAAAAACCGAAATACTTTGAAACCAGGACTGCCCTTGTCTCACTTACTAGTGAGAAAATCATTAAACAATGAAAGTATCTGGAGATATTATCTAAAAACATTCCGAAGTATCTGCCATTCTATCCATTTCCTTGTACATTTTTCCTCTCAAGATCCCCCTCCCTACTGATCATCACCTGCCTTTCCTGGACATTGATTTTTCTGGCATGCAAAATATAAAAGCAATCTGAATCTGCCTTGGAATATCCAAGGCAGGGCAGCAATTGTTGTGTTATTTGCATAGGATCGATCGGGTGTGCGTGTGATTGATTGCAATTGGAGTGATTGAAGCGCCAGCATCTGAAAAAGGGGGCCGGGGGGGATGAGGTTATCAATTGATACCCAAGGCTGGCAGACACGACAGAACAATGATCGATTGCCAATAATGGCAGGGCAGCCTCAATTAAAGCCCTTCGAACATCGATACTATTATTTATTTATTAGTAAAATGTGCAACTTACAAAGGCATTTTGACTTCTGATATGGCATCTTTTCAAGGCTAATTATTTTTACATATATTTATTATTAAACTGCGTTAGAAACTTTAATTTATATGCAGTTAAAAGGGGTTATAGGATGAGTATTACCATTTTATCGGCAGAGAATCTCATATTGCACAACAAGATGGGTTACCCTTTGCTCCTTTCCTCCTTTGCGGTAGAATAACCGGACTATTTAGCATTCGTTTGTTATCCAGACTGTTTTTTTCCCCTTTGTGCCATTGCCTTTATCGGATCCGCAAATATTTACTCATTTGGTCCAAAAGGGGCGCAGGCATAATCTTATCGCGGGCAAATGTTTGAGCTGCCATGCGAAATGCTTTTTTGCATTTATTTTTTAGTCTGCGATTTGCATTTGCCTTTTGCGTGTAACCAAAACAAATTCAGCAGATAGTATACCTGTTTTTTAAGAAATTATTACCTTGGACTTGTCTTTTTCTAATTGGCATTTATAAAAGGCATAAACATGGTGTATAAAAAGTTTAATAAGGGTAGAGGCTAGGTTTCTGTCAATTTGCAAGTAATAAAAATATTAATAGAAATATTTATAATATTTATAATAGATAAAATGATATATATATATATTTGTATACCCTTTGCAGGTTATTATTATTTCAGTCAGAAGCTTGCTACGCAGTAAGGGAATCATTTCCGACCCTATAAACTATATATATTCTTGATCAGCATGAACAGGCGAGTCTTTCTGACTATGTTTGAAGGAAAACAAATTTTATTAAATTTTTTCAAAAAAATTAAAGGGGTTACATCATTAAAATTGTCAAAAATTGGCAAATATTTTAATTTTTGTAATTTCTAAATTCAATATACAGATTAGTTAACCTATTAAAAACTAACGCAAAGCAGCTTTCCGAATTGAATTTAATGCATTTTTGGCTGAGTTACGATTGATTTTAATTACCTGCAAGGTATAAAGACTTTGGTTTCCCGAAACCAATTTCTTTTTTGTTCTTTATTGTTTAAATATTTTCATGAGGAGTTAAGAGGAGAAGGAAGCAAGGAGCTGATAAAGGTGGCAACTCCCCGTGTGTGCCGTTGGTGTGTCATTGACACTGGCAAGGCAACTCCGCCAGGATGCAGCTCCGAAGCCCAATGACCTTTTCTCAGACACACTCTCACCCCCGCCGCCGCCGCTGCTGCTGCTGCTGATGATGCAGTGTTGCACCCTCTTGTTTTCCAGGGGCGTGGTCATAAGGGGCGGCGGGCATGCACATGGCCAGATGCGGGTCGTCAGGGTCAATGTCTTGCGTTGTGGCAGAGTGACAGCCTGCAGGAAGATAAATGCAAAT
Source organism: Drosophila orosa (assembly GCA_018904745.1). Lineage (NCBI taxonomy): Eukaryota > Metazoa > Arthropoda > Insecta > Diptera > Drosophilidae > Drosophila > Drosophila orosa. The sequence continues at coordinate 4,380 of JAEIIH010032153.1, forward strand.
GTTTTGACAACATCCAAAGCAAACATATAGAGTTTCTAGGAAGATCTTGGCATAAATTTAGGATATTTATAAAGTTCACGAGTTGATGTAAAGTTGAGGTTTTTGTTTGGTAATTTTCCAGTTTAAATAAAAAGAATATCAAGGATATTTTGTAATATTTAGTAAAGCTACAAGAAAGAAACAAGATTAGTATGTATTTGTATTACCTACTCTTTGTTAATGAATTTTGTTTAATTATTTAAAATGTATTAAAAACAGATGAAGCTTCGTTTTTTGGAGAGTCATAACATATGTATGCTCTATAATTTGGGGTAGGCCTTCCAACAATCTCCCCTCCGGCTGGCCATCTCCGACCCTGGGTTTCTCGAGTTGTGTGTGTGCTTCAATTGAATTGCCACTGATTGAACTAGATGTTCGCTGTGTTTATTGATGCCGTTCTCTGTGTTTTTTGTTTTTATTATTATTTTGTTAGCACCGCTTTGTTGGGTCTTCGTTTTGTGCTGCTGATGTTGTGGCCCCTGGGGCACTTTCCCTGCTCAGACAAAGGCACTCAGCGCCAGTGCTCGATACTCAATACTCACTACTCACTACTCACTTGCCGGCACTTGAAGATCGTCGCCAAAGACGAATCGATTGAGGCTCGAGTGGGTCATTTCCAAGAGTGGTTAGTGCTTTGTACAGCCTAGGCTCAGATCCGAGATAGAAGTGTCGAAGATGAGATGCTTGTGTGGGTTCAGTTTATCCCGAAAAGTATGCCTAAAATATTTATAACAAAATTATCTACTCTGTATCTTTATCTTCATCTGTCTCCTGTTGTCTTATTCATTGTCATTGTCTTCTTTTTTCTTGCAGATTACACAGGCCAATCTCTGTTAGTTTGAGGAGCATGCCAAAGTCAATGGTTAACAGTAGACACTGCCATTGGAGGACGCAGACGCACAACGAAGGTAAGTCAGGNNNNGGGATGGAAGGAGTCTGTCTAAGGGGGTGGATTGATTGCATTGTCCTCCGCCTGAAGGAGTTAACAAAGGCAATGTCCTCTTTGCTTGGCAGAAGGCGAAGGTTCCTTTGCTTCTGGTTTGCTTCTGCAATTTGTAGGACTTCCAGAGAAGCTCAAGTTTAAAACAAAAGAACACTGATGAAAATATTGGGAAATTTAAAATGTATAAGGTTTCTTAGTTATAAAATGCTTAATAATACAAAATATCAATATTGTATTTAAGTACATTTTTCTTGTGGCTTTTAACATAATTTAGACTTCTTACTTTTCTTATTTTACCTTCTTGGGTTTAAAAATAAAAAAAAAATAAATTTTCTCTCTGTGTAGCCACCCTTTGGGAATTTTCTACCAAGAAGTGCGGAAAAACTGAGGTAGAAGCTCGAAAACCTCGAGTGGAGCGCTGATGAAGTGGGCTCTGGGTGTCACGCCCCTGTTTTCCGTTCCGGATTTCGTTTCAAGTTCACCCCCGAAAGCAGACTTGGCTTTGGCTTTAAGAAGTCAAGCGGCGACAGCCCGCAAGTATGCAGCATATTTTTCTTTTGAATTTTTCGCCTGGCCAAGTCGATGAGGTCTGCTCTTTAATCGATCGATTGATTAGCATCTGAATGCTAATTGAGGCAAAGTCTTTATCTGCTTTATCTTTATCCGTGAAAGTTCTCCCATAAATGGTAAATGTTTGATATTTTGGACACCTTCAGACAATGCTAAATTCCCAATTTGGCGACAGTTTAAATATCACAAAAATTCATAGCGATAAAAAAGAGCCACAAAGAAAGGTAATAATATTTCCAAAATGCAGTCGTTGATTTTATTCGTTTAATATTGTAATTTTGGCGGATAGAAAGGCTTGAAGAAGTCTTTTATTTTTGGGTCAAATCAAGACGGTTTCCAAAGATACTACATATTCACACGGCCGTTGGCTTTGGCTTGCAAATTCGCTGTTTATAATCCCAATCTTTACAATGCTAAATGGCTGAAATATATGGGATTTTGTGGGGATATTTACTAGAGGCTCTGAAAAATAGCTAAGCTCAGTAAGTTATAGTTTTCTTCATCTTCTTCTTAGTTTCAATTGTGTAATCTTGCTAAACGAGATTAATAAATATTCCCGAATTTAGAACATGCTCAATGTGGCTTCTGTGAAGTAACTCAACTCGTTCTTGGGAATTCTTGGCCAACAGCAGGCGGAGAGGAGGATGGTTGGTTGCTGGCAGGAGCACTTCGGGATGCCGCAATCGCTGTTGTGGTGCAATCGGTGCCACTGCTGCTCGACGCACTGCTCCTCCTCCTTCTCATCCCCTCGGTTCCTTTACCAAAAACACACACAGAGTTCAACGGAGCCACGCGGAGAGGTTGCCACACATATTCGCTGTTGTTCGTTCAGCGGTTTTGCTTTGCGTAACTCGTTTCCCTGCACAGAAGCAAAATTATGTAAAATCAAAGGAGGTACTTGTTAGAATTTAATAATAATGTAAGAATAATAATAGTTGAAAGATCTTTGAAAGAGAGAATCCACAAAGGAAAGGAAAGAATATGAGAGTGTGAATGTCCAGGCTTTTGACTCCAGAGGGAGGAACTCAATTTATTTAATTATTATTAATATTGAGTGAATGAAGCCAAGACCTATGCACCTATGACCCATTTAATCATCACTTGACACTATATTTTCTTACCGTGTGGCTTCCCTGTCTTCGTTGGTCCAAAAAACACGTTCTCGCTCCCGTCGTTGGCCAAATTAACAACAAAGCAAAAATGTTGCCCGCTGCCAAAGATGCAACTGTTGCAGCAGCGGCAGCTTAGGTTGTTGCAAATGCTGTGCGCTTAACAAGAAGTCTGGTCTGGTCTGGTCTGGACAGGAATAGAGGGGGGTATATGTACATACAGTTCCCAGTTCGAGTTCGAGTTCCAGTCCAAGTCTCTGTTGCCGGGGCCAGGTCGCGGAAATGTGTCAACAGTGGTCGCTGGTCGCTGGACACGGTCCGTTGCGGATTAGCGGATAATCCCAGTCCCCGCCAGACCTCCTCCTCCTCCTGTTGCTTGTCGAACAAATGTCAGGAAGATGGAACTGCAGATCGTAAAAGGTCTTTGCAGATACGTACGACTGTATATTAACCAGAGAAGCCGCTACACTCTTGTGTATTTCATATTTTTAACTGTCTGTGAGGGGTTTTTAATCAATGTTTTAATTGAGTTTTATAATGGGAGAAGTTACTTCTTTATGAATGTGTTTTTTATTACCCGGAAGTATTTAAGGGTATGGGAAATAAGATAGAGGCAAGAAAGGTTTAGGTTTTAAGGAATACAGAGGAAAATTCTTGTAAAAATGTATTATTATATTATATCTTGTACATAAGTTAGTCTGCTTGATTTTACACATAAAAAACAAGTACAGTAGGTTGTTTGTTGATGAGAAAACATTGCTAACAATCTAACTTCAAATTGTTTGCTGCCACGAATTCAGACTTGGGAATTTCGAGTGCACTTTGCGCAGAGAACAAGGATTTTTCTCTTAAATTAATACACTTTTTTGTAAATTTCTACGAAACCCAGATCTTCTGAATTAATTGCAGCCAAAAACCAAAGCCTGACTTTTATTTTTCACTTCTGTTTTAAATCTGAGCTTCAATGACAACTCCTCTAGCTCTTCCCGCCGCGGAAGGCGAACCGCCAACGCGTATAAATATTTTTCATAAATATTTAAAGCAAACATTCAATGTGTTTACCATTGACGCTGATTGTTGGCTGCCTGGCTGCCTGGCTGTGGCTCTCATTGATTTTAATTAGGTGCGAGAGCCCGCGTTGGCAGCGGGAAGACTGTGGGGGGGCCGGCCGGCCGGATCGTGGGTGTGTTTGGCCAATGGCTTAATTGCAATCATCTGGGATTTGTGTCCACGGTTCGGGCTTAGGCCTCTACTCTTTTTTATTGACCATATACGAGTGTATATCCGATCACTAATTAGCAGCATTTTAATCTTGTTTCAGACCAAATTTGGGGATCATTAGCGATATGTTGGTAGCTTCTTTTGCTTTTGTTTAACCCAGCAAAAGGGTGTTAACCGTTTGTGTAGAAGTTGGTATGTTTACTGAGATTAAAAATGCCTGAAAACTAATAAAAGGGATGCAATGAGTGATGTTTTGTTGGAAAAGCAAGCTTTTATAAGTCTGTTGCTGCTTAATTTGCGAGTAAAACTGCTGCTAAAGTTAAATATATTTTTCTATAGCCTAGCAAATGATTATTATTAAGTTTGTGCAGATGTTAATAGCTTAAGGAAATACCTAAAAAATATAAAAAGGCTGTTATGAGCACAATAGAGCTTGTTATGTAGGAAAATCATGATTTTTTAGCCCTGTTCATGCTTTTTGAAGAACGTTCTTGCTACAAGTTAAGGCTATCACTAGCTTAAATTAAAATATAAATTTTTCAACACTTACCGATTAGCACAGGGCTTTTCTTTAGCACTTTTTAGAAAGCTCAGCTCAGTAGTATAAGTTGAAGTGTCTTTGGCAAACAGAGGCCTCCTCCAGCGACCAAGCCCCGTCCAAATCGGTGTCCAAATGCTAGCCCAAGACCAAACCAGTGCTGTAGGTCAAGGCTGGGCGCGGCGGGCGTTCCGAGTGCGTTACTTTTGAGGCGGACATATGTCTGGTACGTGACGTCTGCAGGTAACACGCCGGTGAAAGCCCCGCGGAGAGACCTCTTCTACTACTACTACTACTGCTACTCCCGCAGCCATTAAACTTGGACTGGACACCGCAGGTCCACACAGCGAGTGCGAGTTAAAGATCTCTTTGGGGCAATTTGATTTGTGGCCACAGTCCGCGCCCTGCCATTTATTTCGATGAGTAAATCTTCTGCCTAGAAAGTGGCTCTGGCGATGATGGGAAAATGCTGTCTCAGCACGTAGAAAATGGGAAGATTCGCCTGTTGCAGTTGCAGCTGCACAGAGTTCTACGCTTCTTCATTTTTTATGACTTGTCTTTCGGTTGTTTTCTTTCTGGGAAAGAGATTTTCGGGCATGGGAATAATTGTACCTGATCTGGGGTGATGTGTGATTGGAAACCTAAAGCCTGCATAATAAATATTATATATTATATATTTTTATTTAAGAAACTTATCATCTTAGAACTATAGTTGCACTTTTGAAGCTGCTTTCTTACCAGAATCTTCATAGTTTCCAAGCTTAGCTTGACTTTTTTCCCTTACCAAATCTATCTGCCTTCATTTTTGTCTGTGGTCGTTTAACAAATTAATTGTTACGCTTTTTAAATGTTAATCAAAACACAGGCAACCATAAAATTATTAAGCACACAACAAAAATATACACAACAACCCACACTCTTGTTGTGTTGTGTTGTTGCTGCTGCTAACTATTTTTTGGTTATTTTTCGGAACGCCTTTGAACGTTATTTACGAGCAACTTAACTTTATTATAATTCAAATTTTATTTCCCTCTAAGCTGTGTGCAAAAATCGTTGTATAGAAATTTATACAACCCCAAATGGACGACCGTCGAGAGACCCAACTCCTCCTCCTCCTCCTCCTCCTCCTAAGACTAAGACAGGCGAGACAAAATCGAAGAAAGATGGAAAAATAGAGGTGAAAGAGTAGGAAATTAATTGATGGGAATTTCTTTTTGGCCTTTTAGTGAAGATGGCTTGGCCAAGATGCCGCGATGCTGCGATGCTGCGATGCCGTGGCTCTGACGATGCTGCTGCTGCCGGTCTTTGCTCGTTCGTTTTACATATT
>JAEIIH010032160.1:0-12352 GCA_018904745.1 Drosophila orosa
CATATTTTTAGTTACAAAAAACGAAATTATTTACATTGTTAAGCAACAAAATATAACTATTAATAAAAATGTTATCCCTAAACAAAAAATAAATCTTAAATATTCCGAATCCAACTGATTTTGAATCAAAATTCATTGAGAAATCAACCGTGAATTGCGGAATAATTATTACAAATTAAATTTGAAACGGTAACAACGAATCATAATCAGAAAACCTATAATTCTTGGCGAGTTTCAGCCAAAAAAAAAAGATATGAAATACAAATAAAATATAAATCAAATAAGATGTATATTCAAGTGTTTATATTTATATTCCCCCGACTGTATGACGATTGTATTTGTATTGGCTGCTTTATTCTTCATTTAACAGCCCGCCCCCCGGGAGGCTGCTTGCTGGTCGTAGGCTTGGGCGACCCCCCAGCCCGGCCTTTGTTTCGCGGACCACTCGGCGCTGGCCTTTTCATTATGCGCTTCTTTCGGGCTTATTATATTCTGCCTTTACACTCATTTAAACCATTTTACAGTAATTTTGCTTATAGCTAATTTTAAGCTATTGCCCTGTGGCTGCCAACCCCCGAATTGTCGAAGGAAAACCCGTTGTCTCCCGCTACCACCTGCTCTGCGGTTTTTCTGACGCCTTTTCTCGTTTTCCGGCCGCCAAAGATATATATTTTTTTTATTTTGTTCTTTATGACAGCTATGGCTCCTCGGAGGAAATCATCCGCTTTTTTTCTTCAGTTCACTTTGGCTTTTTGTTTCTCGGGAATGGGCCACAAAAGCATTCTCTTAATTTATTATTTATTAAACTTTTGGCATCCATTAGCCGGCCGAAAGTTTTACTTTATAAATTGACAATTTGTTATGTGTCTCCCATCGTTTTGTATTATTTATCTGTGATTTCTTTCGCCCGGAAATTATTATCTATTTTTCATATCGAGCCGAGGGAATTGCGCAAATCTCGGTGGCTCCCTGGCGCCTGCATAATTCAGGGGCAGGGCATAAAAATTAAACATTAAGATGGCAGGACGGGCACAGTAATCCGAGATCTCTGTCACTTTAGGTGCAGAATAGAATTATGGATCGGGACGGGATTTGTTTCGAAACTTGTGCAGCTTAAACGCTGTGCTGGGGTTAAGCTGCCGTCCGGCAGGAGCTGGAGCTGAGTTGCTAGGATACTGGGATGGTGGGATGCTGGGGGAAAAAAACAATGAGAAGTGCCACAAAAGCCGCACGGCCCGGCAACAAATTCTAATATTGCTTTTGTTTCTCCACCAGTTTTCTCGGCATCCTCCGGCCGGGCACGCACTCCGGCCGGACGGCCTGTTGGCTTCAAATTGAGTTGTGAGCATAAAAAACCCGGGGCGAATGCTCCTGGGGACTTGGTCCAATGCGGCAAAAGTCAACTGCTCCTGCAGAGGCATGCCAACGATGGACGCAGCAAAGTGGACACAATGGACGATAAGGCACTGGGAACAATGTTGTAGAAGACATGGAATATAAATTTGTGATCTAAATTTAATTTTTTGTTAAGGGTTACAGCAAAAGAAGTTGGTTTAATTCAAAGTAGAAGGGTGTTTGTAACGATATTCTTTGAAATGAATCAATGTGAAATGTATACTACATTTTTTTCAGTGTGGATAAACTCTGGTGTTGTCCAAGTCGCAGTGTAAAGATATTTATGGCCACTGTCCAGGGACTTTAGCTGGTGTTTTGGAGTCTGCTGCACCAGCCATCGGCCAGCGGCCATAGACCATCGACCACTTGCCTTGAGCCCCGCTGGGGTAAGCCGTTTAGGGTTCAATCTCTCAATGGGGTCGAGGTCGATCGCTTTGCCGCCAACGCGGCGCATGAGTGATATGTATACTCAGTCAACAATCCAATTTCATGGCCGTTTCAAATTTCAATACGTCTGAAGGCGCAGTTTATACTACCCTCTTCAGTGGATAAACATTGATTAAATCATAATTTCTTATTAACTGGGCATTCTTTTTCCTATATTCGTTTTGCTTCAACAAAAATCTTTTTAAAGTATAATCAACAGGTGGAACCGATTCCCCTGGCCTCGCAATCAATAAAATGTCAAAAATCATTGAATAAAAACCTATTTAAAGGTCTGTCAAACAGCATATAGTTTTGGTGTTGTTTTAAATAAAAAGTTGGCATAATTCGGCTTGTGTGCAAAGCGCAAATAATCTCACCTGCTAAGCTGGCAGCAGTTTATGTTTAGTAATTGAATTATGCAAATCATTTAATGGCCATAAAATATTTGTGGCTTATTTTGTGTAAATAATGTAGCAATGGTAAATTTAATAAAGCAAGGTGTACAGCTAAAAGTTAGTCTGTAAATAAATATACGAATTATAATTGATAGAATTAATTGGGAAAATATGGGTTGACTTAAAAAGAAAAGCTGAATAATTATTCTTATACTGCCAGTTAGCTGCCAAGTAAGGCTTCAGGAAAACTTCCACTATAAATTTAACCGTAAAAAAGAAAAGTAAATCGCTGCTAAATGGATAGCATTATACCCTTTAATATTGCAATTTTCCCCAAAGACCACTTCTGCTGATCCCCTTCTGCAGATAGTCCCATCGAACCGAGAGCAAACCCACTTGAAATCCACTACGGAATGTTAACAACATCTCTCCACCATGTGCCACCATTCAATTGCAAGTGCAATCGTTGGCTAAGGTAACACGGGGCGGATGAATGATGCCCGCGGGAAGGGGACTTTGCAAAATTACTCGCGGCACATTCCAGGGATTAACAAATCACCTGCACACACACACACTGCCACACCCGCACACTCACCTGACGCGTTGTTTACAGCACTTACAAATGAAAATAAACGCATTTCAAGCTAATTAAACAATAAAAGCGCAGAAGGGCACCCGGCCCCCGAAAAGCAAATGGAATAACAAAGCAAATAAAAATGGAGACGACGGGCGGGGTGACTGTAATTCAGAAAATAAAAGTGCACGGCATTAGTCGTGGGCGTAGACAGGGGGGCGTGGCGCCACCCCCCACCACCTCTTCCTGACAGCTGACAAACACGCGAGAGCACGGTGGGTGGCTTAGAGCGAATATTTGGCAAAAGGTGTTGCCTTTCTTTGAGTTTATTCAAAGAAAAAGGTATTACAATGACAAAACAGAAGATGAAAATAAAATAAATTATTAAAAAAATAATGAAGAGCCATTACTACAAGTTTATTAAAATTCGCTTATCACATTTTTGTCTTCTTTTTCCTCCAGAATACCATACCTTGAAATAGTGCTCCAGAATTCTTTATTTTCTAAATAATACCATACCTTAAAACGTTGAAGACGTATCATTCAAAATTATGACTTTATTTGGTAAGAATTCATAAGAAATAAATATTTTTCCCATGGTGAAGCGTGAAGCTCTGGAGCGCACAAAAGTAGGCAACAAAGACGGCGGCGATGCGATTGCTGCAGCGCGCTGACGGTGACGACGTGGCACAATGATGTTGCAATTTAATTTGTATTGTCGTCGGGGAGGAGTGGCATGAAATGGAAAGGGATGCCTCGTGCCGCCGCCGACACAATTGCACTGGCGGCAAAGAGAATGCCAGCTCTGGTGATGATCACGCTGACGATGATGAGGACGACGGTGGTGCTGGCAATGGCAATGGCAATGGCTGATGAATCCACTTAGACGTCGGGCGCCAGGCAACGGCATCGGGAGCAGCATCAGCAGCAACATCTACAGTAGCACGGCAGCAACTTGTGCTGCAGCATCAGTGGAAGCCAGAGTGTCGCTTAATTGAACAGCCAAAGGATGAAATGAAAGACAACGATGCAGCGGGCACATGGACATCGAGGGGGAGGTGTGTTAACTACTCCAACTGCAAATTATATTACCCAGAAAACCCCATAAATTTAAGCGGCCGTAGATTTAAACCAGTTTTGAATGCAATATATCCCTGTAAAGATAATTATATAAATAAAATCAGCAAATATCAATTTTTTCACAAGTTTATTTTATAAAAATAGGGTTTTTTAGGCCTAAAAGCACTTGGTAGCGACAGATCTGATCGCGAGCGAGCTAATCGCGGCACAGACGCTTCGAAGGCGGCTCCTCCTCGTTCGGTGCAATACTCTGCAGCAGCTTCGACTCGCTGTGGGCCCCAAACAGCGTCAGAAGCAATGCCACGCCATAGCCGGTTGCACGTTCACCCTGAAAGAGAGCAAGGCAATCGTCACATTAAATTCGAATAAAACTATAAAGCGAACCAAATCACTTACGCAATGGACGGGAGTGGCCATGTCCACGTGCAGCCAAACCCCAGGATAGTCGAACCCGAGGTGGGCGGCAATGAAAAGGCCGGCGCAGGAGGACTGCGCGTTCTGTCGATCCTGCAAGCGGAAGGGAAATCTCAGTTAGACATAGTGACATATTCGCTCGGATCTGGGTATTCCTTTATGGGAACATCCCCCCATCCCATGTTGCTACTGGTAGTGGGGGGTATGTTGTGTGTGTGGAGCATGCAACAAGCAAAACTTGGCGTCGCTTTATTAAAAAAGCGTCCTGCGGTGCAGCACAACAAGAAAATATATTTATAGAGATAGATGAACATGCACGAGGGCAGTTTGAAAAGAAGCCACTGCAGCTTTGTTGGAAAGGTTTCTTTTTTAAATAAACAAGAACACTAGAGAGGAATTTTTAATGAATTAAGAAAACTAAGTAGATAAATAAATACAATTTGTTCGGCTGTAAGATAGTCGGTACTCGTTATGAGTTAAATTTAAACTTAAAGGTTAGGTCACAATATTTTAAAAAACTTAAATTAAATTGAGCAACTTCTATTGGTTCAGCATGTACTATAGATGATCTTAAGATGATCGATACGGCATCTTAAAGTACTGCTCTTGCCGTTTAAATTCAGTTTTTAAAATTTTTGAAAAACAATTTATTAGTCTCCGAGATGTCGCCCTTTGAGTTTATACATTTGTCCATATATATTGTCAAATTCACCAAACTCAGAGATGTATAGAAAAGTACGGATATATGTTCAATAGAAGATATCTCGGAATGAAAAAAAGATTAGTACAAATGGATAAAACTGATTATGGAGGACAACAACAGTACTAAAAGATGCCGTATCAAAAATCTTAAGAAACAAAATTCCGTTGAAAAAGTTACAGCACCTCAAAAGTATCTAATAACGGTATTTTGTGAGCATTTGAGTAGAGGATTCCTTGATGATTCCTTGAGGATTCCTTGAGGATTCCTTAAAGATTCAAGTTCTGAAGATCAAAACCTATTAGAAAAGTATAGTCTGGTTCTGGGTTCTAAGATTCATTTCATTTCATTTTGTTGGCCTGTGTAATTGAAAAAATAAATAATATACTCTTCGATCCATTTTCTTAGCTCTATGCTTAGTGGAAACGATGGGGCTCATCGAGAATAGTTTGCATAATAATTAAAAAAAACAAAACGTTCGAATATATAGAAAATATAGGTCCACGTTGGCCTTATAAATCTATTTTTTGTAAATCTATAAATTTACTTTCAAAGAGATTTAAAGGAGTTTTTAATCGAGTAAATGTAATATATAATCTCGCATTGCCTCCCTGATTGAGGCATTTCGTAGCGCACCTCGGGAGTGGCAAGTCTGGGTGTGCTAATGCCTAAATTATATGCCATGCACTGGCAGCTGCGTAACGGAAGCAGTCGCTCTACTAACTTGGGCGGAAATTGCAGCGCTTAAATGCCAAACATAAAGTACACTTTCCACACACACACACTCACCAAATAAAGGAGGAACGGACGCACACACTCGGCTGACAGTTGGCCAAAAAATGGAGTTAACTGGCAGACTTCAACAGCAGGGGCTGCGGAAGAGAGCGGACACACAGGACATACAGGACACGAGCGGACGGGACGAGCAGTGAAAATTACATGACAACGCGCTAGGTTCCCTCCTCTCAAGATGAAAATCACACAAGCACACGCTGGCAGGAGACGTGCAAACATCGTCCTTCCAGCGGCGGAAGTCAAAAGTCCATTGAAGCAGCACAGCCGAGCATCAGACTTGAAGAATGAAAACTAAAGACTGCTGCTTTTACAACATACAGTCATTGTACAGAGCAAAAATAGGTTTATAACTAAAGCACTAACATTTTAATATATTTTTGTAATAAAAACCAATAAGCTTTTAAGCGAAAATCTGGATCTAACCAGAATTGGTTTCAATTTTTATATAAAACGAAATAACTATGTAGCTAAAATGGTCTAAAAATCTCAAGACATTTTCCATGTGTAACCAATGTTCCTCTTGCTGCTGGTAAAACTCCATTTCATGTCCTAACACTGCACAGCTACTGCTTTCGGCGGTTTTGCAGCTAATAACCAGCTTTTGTTATGAAACTTGCGGCTGTCGCTGCCAACAAGCCCGATACGGAATATATGTTCATAAGAAGTTCCCTTAGATTTCTCTGATATAGAAATGTACATGTAAAGCCCTAAAACTCTTCAAATAAAATGATTTTAGCTTCTAATTCAACTTGATATTAAAGATTGAAGTTTTGTAATCAAAAACGTACTAGAAACTCGAATTACCAATGGGTAATACTAATACTAAGACTGAATATATTAAAATTGACAAATATTCCATACAATATTTACTCGTATTTAAATTATATAATCCTATTAATGAATCCTTTAAAAAAGTAAGCTTCAACTTGAAATAAATCAAGCCAAACCTACATCAATAAATTCTGTAACTTTTCCCCAGAATCACAGGCCAAAAATGAAATGTCCACAAGGTCTCGTCGTAACTGCGGCGCTAATTAAATGTTTAACATTGCCGAGCCTGATCAGAGCCCTCACGCACATCCTCAACCCAACCAGCGGACTGGCGACGAGTCCGGATCGAAGCGAATCGAATGGTATCGAAACGGGCTTTCATCAATAATGGCCAGCATTTGTCAACATAATGTCATTAACATTGATTGCATTAGGGGCCCCGGCACTGATTGTGTGTGGCCCTATGATGTGTGCTTGTTTCCCCCCATCTCCCGGCCTTTTGTAAATAACGAAGCTACATAACATTCATCGGGCCCAAGCCCACGCTCCATCCAAGTCCTAGTCCAAATCTCCACCAGAGTTTGACAATGGGTCGCCGACTAATTGCGGTTGGGAACGTGACCGTGCGAAAACCACCCCATGACATATAGCCCCCGTCGATTGCCCAGACCAACACCATCCGCATCCGCATCCGCATCCTCATCCGCTTTCGCATGCAACATCATCCGCAATCGGCGATGATGCGATTCATTTGCGATTAACTTGAAATTAGCCAGCCGGCGTCATTGTCTCACGTTTAAGCTGCGGTTAGTGAAATTCAATCTGTGATAAACGCATATATGTAACTCCCGATTACATCGGTGACTGATTCACGCCCCAGAGCCATCAACTGGTTGCTGGAGTATCAATTACGCATTCATTCAATAAGCGAAACGAGCCCTGGAAAGGATTTGCCATCGATGCTGCCGTCATTGAATCGTTTCGCTAAAGGCGGCTGCAATTTTTATTCAATTTTCGCAGTGTCACAGCCAGAGAGAGGAAAAGCGCTTAAAAAACTTTATGCCTGCGGGGGCAAAGCGCAAAAAAGAAATATATAAAGATATAACCAAAAGAGTGGCGCTGGCAAAGGAAAAGGAAAATGTTAGAAAACATTCAAGGAGAATGCTGAATGCTAGACCGTTTTTTCCCACTTTATATTTTCTCAATATTATAATGAAATTTACTAAATTATAGTAAACAAAATAGTTGCAAGGGATTAAGAAAGAAGGTTATCTAAGAGTTTTATGGTTTTCTTTACATCTCAGACAGCCCAAGTTCAAAGCCTATCCAGGTTCCGTGTGTTCCAGCCTATTTATATAATTTTTAAATTGATATATTGAAGCATCACTGGCAGGACGGAAGCCGAGACATAACAAGCGGAGAGATTTGTGTTAACAAAGTCGCCATCGCCTTCCAAGTAGGCAACGGAAATGGGAATCATTTCGCAAATTACGTGACTCCACCGCCCACCCTTCGACTGAGAACTCTCTCTCTTTCTCCCTGGTGAAATCTGCATTTAAACCACTGAGCTTGGGCATTATTTATAAACTGCTGTGGCTTGCTTTAATCAAAAAACTTAACCCCGACGACTAAGCATGACCGCAGCAGCAAGGGCAAAGGCAAAAAGCCAAAGCAAAATTTCCGGCGCCTGGAGGTCGTGCCGTAAAAAACTTTTGCCACATAAAAAGTTCAATTTAATTCATTAAACCGCGTAAAAAGTCGCCGTGCAATTGAATTTAAAATGTCGACGCCCAATAAAAATGAACCCGCGTTTTCGGGGCCGAAACAAAAAACAATTACGCATACGCCGCGTGTGCGGCCAAAGAGAGAGAGAGAGAGAGAGATCCTGGCTGACTGCAACACGTTGCCGAAACACTGCGGACGGAGGAGAATGGGTTTATCTAAAATTCATGCTCCTCCTCGATGGCGGCGTTTTTACGATTTAGCATAAAAATCAATTACCAACAATGGGAAAATTTCACAGTCATAAAACGTCGAGTAACTTTCGACTTAGATTCCTTGACGGCGTCGCCGGGAAAAATTGAGAAACAATTGGAAATGTTTAAGCAAATTTTATTGTCCCGCCGCCGTGTTGCTTATGTTTTACTTATGACACAGTACACTGGAGCTCCTCCTCCGCCGCCTCCTCATCCGATGCTAAACAGACGGGAAAGCCACAGACAAAAGGCCGAATGAATCAATGGGCGGATTTCTGGGGTGGTTTCTAGGTCGGACAGTCGGGACAACACAGTCAGTCTCGCGGTCATAAAGTTGCCGAAATTTGGGATAATATTATTTTTACTTTCTTCACTTTTTTGTTTTCCTCTCTGCTTAGTGGCTTGGAAGACGGAATTTTACTTTGGCGCTTTTAATAAGCCAACAGCCTAAAGGTTGAAGGCAAAGCGGCAAGTAATTCCCAGAATATTGTAATTTAATGAGCAGTTGCTTCGGCACTTGATGCTGAACACATTCCTATCATGCCGTCATTCCGTTTTTTATTTTTCCATTTTTAAATATACATGAATAAGAAAGAACATTATTTATAGGGACTGAAAACATTNACGAGAATATTAAGAAAACTCTAAAGAATGTATTTATTAATCCTAATTTTAAGGGGTACCTTTCAATTTATGAAGTCTAATATTGTCTCTTTGCAGATGACAGATGGAAAACCCATTTGCAAATTGACCAACATCGAATCCAACCTTTGATTTTCTGCTAATTATCAGCTTTAGTGGCTTCGCTTGATTCGCGAACTCGCAGCGTGTAATCGAAAGCGAGGACATTGCAAATATCACCGCACTCCAGGGGGATCACAACTCAAAAACGGCGGTCCAACAAATGGGAATCGCTTATTTTGGTGGCCAAATGGATGGATGGGGGACCGACAACATCCCACCTGGCCATCACCAGCTGCACGGATTCGTGCCAAAATGAGCTGAATGAAGAGCCGCAGAACGAAAGCCAAAGCCAGCGGCCAACAAAGAGCCCTGGCGACCGCTAACAACACTCATAATCCCTCCATTTAGTGGCAAACTAGGGGAAAAGACCCACGACGAAAGGCACCAAGAAAAAAGCGAGCCAGCCGGGCGCCAAAAAAAAGGAAACCCAACCGCTTGCTCATGTAATTTAAACGCAGCGCGTGGGAATTTGCCTCAAAGCCAGCCCCAGAAAGGGCCACAAAAAAATGCGACGCTGATGGGCGATGGGTGTGATGGGTGGGCAGGTATTTCACCTTTTTCGCATTTAACGTTGAATGCATTTGGAATTTAAAACACTTTATCACAGACACCATTGACAAAGTGCGCGGCGCTGTCACATCAACTGCAGCAGGGGCCTGAACGGGGTTAAGAGGAGGAGGAGTAGCTGATGTTTTCTGTGTGGCATGGGCAACCTGCACTGGTGTGATATTTTGACTTGATTCCCTTTTTTTCTCGAACAGAGAGTGAGGAACTGACGAAAAATCAAACAACCAGCATGCAGGCAGCTAACAAAAAGTACACTAGCAAAATTATAACAATTGTTTATAATAAATTTCTGGGGTTTTCTAAACTTGTGTTTAGAATTGTTCACAAAAAAGTAAAGCTATATGGCTTATGAAAACGTCTGTTTCAGAAGGAATTCATGCTCAATAAATCTTAATTTAATTACTATTATTATATTTACATTAGTTTAATGTAGTAGTTATTGTTCATGTTGTTTTAATGTTTATTCTAGAGCAACGGAGGGCACGAGATCTAACGGTTTGAGCAGCAGCTCGACCAGCTGCGTCCAAAAAAAAGATAACGGTTTGAGCAGCGTGAGCCAGTTGAGCCACGGCGTGCCCTTCGCTGTTCTAGAGCAAGGCAAGACCCTTCTGTATCCTGGACTTGGTTCGTTTTTAAGAGCTTTTCAATTCAATTGAAACAAAGCTGTAATAAAGGTTTAAGGTTTAAATATGCCTTTGGTCTTTTAATTTATAGAAAATATTCTAATTTGTGTAAGGTAAGCAATAAAAGGACTACAGTGATTATTATTGAGCTTCAAGCTGTAGTATCTTAAGAAAAGTAATATTAAATTTATCGTAGGACCATTCTACTTTTTAAACTTGAGTAAAACACCGAAGTTTCCCTTAGTGTACTTATCGAAAAGGGGCTGGTTGGGCGTTTGGCGATTGGCAGGTAGCCAAAATTGCCACGCCACTTGACCTGCCTGCCCTGCCTGCATCTACGCACAGCCACTCCCAGTCCCAGTCCCATTCCCAGACTTGCCCATCCAGCAATCCACCACCAGCAATTCCTGGGAACCTCTGCGCCCTGCGCCCACGGCGTGACAATGATGAATGACCATTGATCCGAAGCGCTTGCGACGTACAATAAGGTAACTCGATTTGGTTGGCTGTTGTGGCAGGAACTGGAACTGGAACCGAGAGGTAGCCCGGGGCACCGACGCACCTCGCTCCGATGGCCAGCGCCCAGAGATGGGTTTATGGCTCGCCGGGTTGCCCATCGCCATCGCCATCCCCATCCCAATCCCAATCCTCTGGCCTTTCTAATGGCTGCAAAAGTGGCTGCTGGCGTAGATTGAACGCCAAAGTTTTTGATACATGCGAGTGCTACATGGGTCGTAGGGCGGGGTTTCGGTGTGTGTGTGTGGCATAAATCAGAGTAATACTAATCAATCTTTAAACCAAACATGACGTTCATCATTTTTCCGCAACGGTGCGGTCGAGTGTAAGTAAGACAAAAGAACAACATTGAGTGCAAGCGATAAAGTTAATTAAAAATGTGTGTAAAATGTTCTCTAGAGTGCAAAGAAAGAAGAAGAAGTAGAAAAAAGGCAGGCAAATGTGGGGAGAAACCGAAAATGAATTGAAAACAAATGAATAAAGTTACACTGAAACTTGATTAAAACTTTCTCAAAGTCATCCGGTCGATGTTTCTCTCCTCTCTTCATATATCTCTGCGTTAGCCCGGCAAAGTTCCGCTCGGGTGTCTTCGATAATGCATAAATTAAGCTACTTGGGAATTGATTTCGGGGAAACCTCTGTTAATCTAGGAAATGCCAAAGAAAAGCTACTTCAAGGAACAGAGCATGTGACGAGGCATGAGAAGGCAGGCGCAGGATAGTTCGATTTAACCGAAATTGTTCGAGATTGATTGAAATAAAGTTTTCGATTGATAACAAAAGTCCTAAATGTTTCAAGATAATACTATTTTGTATGCTTTTAAAAGTCTCATAAATAGAACTGATGGATAGCTATTTAAATTTCGCTTAAAAACAAAATATATTTAATTGGAATTTATAACTATAAAGCGCTATACGCAGAACTTATATATTTGGTTCAAACTGTATAATCTATTGGTTCCGCTTTCAAGACTAAACAAGAGAGAATCTTGACACAGGGGTCTCCTTTGGAGTTTTTTGTTAATCCAGTTAATTCTAAGGAAGTAGAATAGATTTTGTCACTTGTTATTCCAATTAATTCTAATCGAGAAGATAAAATGTAAAGCTCTATCAGAGTGCAGCATAAAAACCTCTCAGTTGATACTGAATATGACTTTTAAACTGTTTGTGACTTGTATTTACAGCAATAACAAGATCGAGCCGACTTGAACGGGTTCTTCGATATCTCCTGCGAGTTTTTAAAGAAAAGGAACCCACCTCTTTTTAATATATTAATGGTGCATTAATCTACCTATGAGTAGAGGAACTCCTCTCCACTATTTTTGATATATTAAACCCCTTAAAACTAGCACCTAGTTTCTGGTCTAGCAACTTAAA
>JAEIIH010032162.1:0-12885 GCA_018904745.1 Drosophila orosa
TAATATTCTGTTAAAAGTGTTTGTTGTGTTTGTTAGTTCGATAAGAATTCGCAAAGTTAAAAGTTTATAAAATGCTTATAAAATGCCTTTTTCTTTAGACTCTTTTAATTAATTCACAAGCTCCTCGACGAGTAAACTTCAAAATTATAAAAAGACGAATTAAAATTTTATCTCAAACCCCTTTTCAACCCGCACATCGCAATACATCTCCAATATGTCGATGATATCCACATGTGTGCACACACATCAGCCCTAAGCCCTTGGCATTCCCAGCTTATTTAAGAGTGCCTTACAATGAATTTTCATTTGCGAGACTTTGTGGCCGAACATTTTGTTAACCACAGAATCTAATCTGTTACCATGGTAAGTAATACCAGGACGTAGCCGGTCCAGGCAAGGGCACACACGAGTGAGGGAAAATGTTTGCAATGCCATTTGTTTGTCATGCACAATGGCAGCAGAAATGAGCTGAGCTCTACTGCATCGAACCGCACTGTTCCGTACTGCAAGAGCGAGGGTGTCTGCCATATATGCATCGCCAATGGAATGGCGAATCCGGGGAACCGTTGCCAGAATCAAACACATCCTCCTACAAAACGGAACCACAGCCGGCGCAAAGGCCCGCATCTAGTAGCCAGCATGATGCTGAATCCTCCATTCAGAGTCCCCCATTCCATTCATCCAGTCCTCCGTCCAGTCCGTCCAGTCCGTCCAGAATCGCGCAGCATCTCGGGGATCTCTGATGGAATAAACTGCAGCACAATTTGCTCTGTGGTCAGTGGCAGGCACAAGCGACCCGTTACCGCTACTTCCACTTCCACTTGCTGCCCACAATTGCACTGGGAAAAGTTGTGTATCTGGAAGATATAACTTGTTTCTTCCTTTTCCCAGATATATTTGGAGAAGCTTATAGAAAAAACCTATGGATTTTTTATATTTTTGCTTTATAAAACCCCTTATTTCTCTCGTATTTCTTTCAGTGCACCCACAATTGGCTGGCATTGTCAACGAGGCGCCGCATACCGCACTCACTCACGCTCACGCTCACGCTCACGTGCAGGACAGGCTGGTCGGAGTTGGGTCAGGGGATTTGCATGCGTTACACGCTCCGTGGATGCGGCCCGATGATGGGGCAGTTAAGCCCCGAACGAGGCCAGTCACAGGTTAGAGTCTCAGTTTAGGGGTCTCGCAAATATGAGTTCAAACAAATTAATGCAGGACCCACAACCCACTCCTGATGCAATCTAGATTGCGCAACTGTTTGGTGCATGCTTCTGGGGCGCCGTCTGGGGAACTGCAGCACTTAAGCTGCTGCTGCAGCAAAAGTATCTCAGTTGCCTCATGCTGCCATCAATTGTTATTTCAATTTTAAAGATTTGCCCCAAGTGGCCAGCATTGAAGAAAGAGCAATTTTCAAGGAGAAACTGCTGAAGTTTAAGCTCTCACAAGCTTTGAAATTCTATATTTTCCATTTGCGTGTCTTATTTGAATTGTATTTGCCGGAAAATGTTATTTGTGCAATAATTTGTAGACGCTAATGAAGAACAATAACAAGGAAGATAATAGAACACAGAACAACAATTGTTATAATGAAATAAATTTGAATATAGATTCATTTCCAGTGCTAAGAAGTATAAATAAACACTTAAGTTAGGCAAACCAGATTGTAATAACTCAACACAAACAGCCTTTACTAAAACCTGCACGATTTGGTTTACAGCTTTAAAGCCTATTTAATAATCCACCGAGTTGAGTGTCTTTTCTATGTGTGAATAAAAAGATGAGCTTATATTAAAATTGCGTCTAGCATTGGCAAGGACATTGACTGTCAGGCTCTCGCGTTGAAACACATTCGAATCACGCATACGCCGCGTGTGCATTGCATATTAGGCGAGCTGTCAACGCGCTGTCACGCTCGTCTGTCCCTCTAACCAGTGAATGTTTTCTTTTTTCGTTTTTTTTTCCCTTCTTGGAACACTCTCACATAATTATGCAGTCGCTGCAGGCGAATCAATTAAACCGAATACTGCGTGGAAATCGATGGTGGATCGAGGATGAATCCATTTCTACACCTCCATTTGCCCCTAAAATATTCCCCAGCCTAAGCAGATGCTGTCGGGGATAAACTCGTACACGCACTTCTCGTTTCCCCAGGAGATTTGTCTGCTTTGCGAAGAGGGTTTTCAAGAGGGTTTCATCTGGGTTGGGCGGCTTCGTTAAACGAATCCGTTTTTTTCAATTCCATTTTTTTTTTCCTTTGCCGCTCCGCCATTTGTTTGCAGCATATGCAGCCAGGCTGGTGGCATTGTTTGGCCACGCCGAAAGGTATGCCAGGTAGGAAGGTGGCAACTGCTGCAGCCGTTTCAAGTGATTTCCGGTTCGAAGTACGAAATCCGTAGCATGCGGCACCTCCTCATCCACATACCAATGAGCCAGAAGGCGATTGGGATTGGGCTCACGCGGAATTGTCTGCTCACTGGGAGGGCAGGTCCTGTCACTTCGGCTTTCACGCAATGCGCATTTTAAGTAGAATTTAAAGAGACGATGCCACGATGCCAACGGCTGAAAGATTATGAAAAGCCGCTGAGTGGTTGTCAGCTGAGCAGTGCGTGGCTTGTCATTGGTTTTAAATAAAACATGTGCTACTTTAACAGAGAGAATCTTATAAAGTCTTCAGATTCCGACTTGAGATTTTATACGGCTTTAAAAGGTTCTCTAAGACAAAGCAAAGAAAATGTATGACTTTAAACCCTCTTGAGAGTTCCTAAAACATTCTTAAAGTTGGAAAACAGGCGTGCCTTTCCTAGCCGAGTCACATTAAACTTATTATATACATCGTCAAGAGCCCACAGCGGCACAATCGGAGCAATCAGGCTCAGATTCGCTTCTTCAACGTGATATGTGGCCCAGGAACATCCGACCGCTTTTCCGACCCTTTGCCCAGTCACCCAGCCTAATGGCAAGGAAGAGCCATAACAGATTTTCACAAGAAAAAAAAATAGAAAATAAAATATAAAATAAAAGGAAAGGAAAGCAACAATTTTCCAATGCCGCCGCCGCCGCTCGACTTTGCCTCAATTAATTTGCGCTTTATGTTTCATATGAGCGGCTTTTTGCCTTTTTTGGGCTCCTCTTAAATTTACATAGGGAGCCGAGCCTCATGAGCAAGCAAATGTGTGTGTGTCCCCCGGCATAAGCAATAAATCATGACCGGGAGGAGCAATGTGGCAGGGAGATGGAGCCCGGCGACATACAATATTTTCACTAATGAAGTCATTTCACAGTTCGATGCCATTGCCCTGGGAGAGGATGTATCTTTGGCCGGCTATGTATCTTTATATCTTCATCTTTGCCGGCCACGCGCCTCAAGGAGAACGGATGGCGGTTGGTTCCTTTGGTTTCGTGTCTTATTGGCAAATCAGATTTAGTCACGTTTCCGATGCCTTTATCGTGATTACTTTTTGCCCTTCTCGCTTCTCATCTATTTTTTCTTTTTCCCAGCAAAAAACATTTCTATAAGGGAAATTTGCTCTGTATAGTAGTTGGCAGCATCGTGTTGCATGTGTATCCATGGCTGCTGCCCCATTATTAATTAAAGCCAGTCAGCTGCAGTCAGCAGCTGGCCAGCTGTGTAACCCGGGGCGGATGCGTAATGCGCACAGGATTTTTGCAACATTCTCTGCAGACACCCGCAAAACTCTTTATGCATAGGTATAATCGTAAAATGGGAATAAAAAAAAGCAAACGATGAACAAAATGGGGAAAAAATGCTGACAGCCCGGTTTTTTTTTATCCTGCAAGTTCTTTTTCGGGGAATGTGGCAAGGTGCGGGAATTTTTTTATGCACATGCAGATGATGAGCACACGATGCTCGCCCACACACACATCTGGGGGGCACAGATGACGACGATGCTGTGGCATATTTTAGTTGCTTTGTTGGCTGAACTGGAATAACCTTCCGCTCTCCCCCGGACCCTCATTGGATCAGCCATAAAAGCATGAAGCATATTTTTATAGCGCATAAATGTCATCATGCCATGCGGTATTTCCGCTCTCCTTTTCCCCTTTTCCCTTTGATTTCTTTTTTATTTTATATTTCCCTCCTTTTTTATTTGTGCCGCATTGCTGCTCAACAGTTTTTTTAGGAAAGGAATTGGTTTTGGTAGTATAAAGAGGGGCAAAGCTAAAGCCAAGTAATTGATCATAGGGAATATGTAAATTCAGGGATTAATTCAGTTATTGAATTAAAGGAGAAGCCCTTGAACTTTGATATTTGTGTTGACAATCTGAATAGAAGTCTTATGTTATTCGAATCGGAATATATATGAATTTTGGCTATCACTTGCTATTTAGATATCTTAGCCTTTAGGAAGACCTAAAATATTTGCATTTTTTACACTGATTTTTATCGATTTTTAATATGATATTTTTTGGGGGAAATCAAAGTTTATAGATATTATAACTTGGCTAAAAAAGCCTTAATTTCAAATCGGAAAGATGTCCTGTGCTAATTTTTACTAGGTTAATTCATCTGCAGACTGAGTTTAGTATTCTGTAAAATTCAAAATGTTGTCAATTTTTTACAATTTTAATGATGTAACCCCTTATCAAATTTTCAAAAAATTTGAAAATTTTACTTTTCTCCGAAACGTAGCCAGGTTGATTGGAAATTTAATGCTGATCAAGAATATATATTATTTATAGGGTCGGAAATGATTTATTCACGGCATAGGACGAATTTTACCTAATTTAGGATGAACATTTTTTAATGTTTTAGAAAATATTATGCACTTTTGAGTAATAATTACTAATAATGTTTAGGTAAAACTCTTTTATTGAAGTTACCTTAAATTCCAATATAATTTCTTTAATTAATTATTCCCCTGCTGCATTTGCTATTTGCATTTAATTCCGCCTTTCCAGCTTAAACAAATATTCATTAATTTTTCATTACAAGCATTATTAACTGCGGAGTTGGAGTTGAAAAAGTTTAACCATTTCTGCAACTAACCGCTCAATTTTTATACAATAAACTTTGTTGGCTCAACTTTAATGAAACGCTTTTCCTTCACAGAAAAGTGTGAATGAATAGAGAGAGAGAGTGGAGTTGGGATGAGGATGGTGGTCAGGGGCTGAGCAAGTGCAATGGGCGCATGAAAATCGAAACCTAATCAAGCAAATTGGCCATAAAAATAAATCGCATTAGCCGGAGGATATGTGCGGGCATGTGTGTATTTGGTACACCTCTCTAAGCCTTTAAGTTTCCAACTCGTGTGTGCTTTGCCCCCCGGCCAGGCACACACATACATCTGCTTATACTCGTACGAGTGCACTGGAGAAAAAAAAGGGGTGTAAACTAATTTTACATAACATTTTATAGAGTGTAATATATTTACTATTTAAAAAATACCCTTAAAATGTAATGATTTTAGTATCTATAATTTTTTTTTAATTTCTGAAATGATCTCCAGGATAATCTTTTCAATTTCCTTAGTGTTTTTCCTCCATTCTGCCCATCGAAGCATATGGGGAAAGTGCAGGGAAACTGCAGGGGGGGTTTGGGGGCTTCCAGGGTTGCTGCAGGATGCCATTGGGGAACGCACATGCTCAGCCGCTGGTGGCAAATAGCATTTAACTTTGTTTGCTTAGTGTAGCGTAGTAGTGTGTAGTGGGCGTGGCCGAGGGTCAGTGAAGTGCATATCAAAGCGAACTAATGAATAAATTCATTGAATCCATAGTTCAGTTCGATGTTTACCCAGCATTCGAAACATTCGCTTTCCAAGTCAAGTGTGGGAGTGGAAGTGGAAGTGGGAGTGGGTTTGGGTAAATTCGCCAAATTCACAGCAAGAATTTGCCGACATTCAGGGGATATGGACAGCTGCTGTTGGTAAAAAAGGATCCGCCGGCTCAAAATTTATGCACCTGCTATGGCGGCAGTCAGGCCCGACCCTTTGGCTTATTTATGGGCATTACTCAGGCATAACATGAAAGCGAAAGTGTTTTTAATGCTCTTAGCCGGCTCCCTCAATGAGCTGCTAATTTGCAAAAGGTCCCATAAAGACGGCGAAAGGGTTAAGGTCTGGTAGGGAAGTAAGGGGTTGACGCACCTGTGGCTGCCATTAAAACGGCGGCACCGAAATGGTTTCTTCATTTGTCAATTAATCAAGTCCCGGCTTCGGTTCAATTAAAATTTTATATGGCAAGCCTGGAGGCATTCCCAATTGCCAGGGGCCTATCAAATTTTAATTGGTTTCAGGTATACGAGCTGGTAACAGGTGATTTTGAGGGGGGTGAAATGTAAATTACATATGCAAGGATTCCTTATTAAATCCAGGTATCGTAAAGCCTTTTAAACTGGCCTTGAGGGAGCTAAAGCAAATCTCTGTTCCTATCTCCGGGCTCCGTAATCACACTTCAAGAAGTTAAGGCATATTTAAATAAATATATATCACGTTGACCCATATCACCGTGTGGAAAGCATATTCACTGGAACATTATGCACATAAATCTCTTCTATTTGATTAAATTAACTTTTTATGGGAGCTCAGTGGCGTGGTGCAGTTAAAAATACCCAAATCAAAAGTGTAAAACGAAAAAGAAACAAAAAGTCAAATTCAATTTAAAAACGAGTCAGTTTCGCCTCTTTTACACATTGTTACTTTTACTTCTAAGGGCGCCGAACTGGAATTTTCTGGGGTAGCTAGAGAACTATGTATATCTTTGAGCTAATAATTTTATAATAATATATTTATATGGGACAATCAGCTTTAATTGTGAAGCTATCTTACAATACAAATTGTCTGTAATTATAGAAAATATATATATTGAAATAAAATAAATAAAAATAAACTACAAAAATAGATTGTAACATATCAAACTGCATTTAATTTTTTAGTTATATTTAATGATAACATTTACTCATTTCTCCTTTGTTGTATTCCCTTTTCATTTAATTTTTGTAGGCGATATTAAGTGTCTTGAACTATTTTAAACTTTGCGGTTGCCTTTGTTTATTGGTTGCTAGTCTACAAAAAAAAAGGGGTTCCTGTTCCTATTGTCATGCCCATGGTTTTACTGATTCCCTGGCATTTTTTGTACCATTTTTTCCCCTTTCTCGGTTTGCATTTGTTTCGACTTTTACGAGCGTTTTCATTGTGCATTGCTTCTGGCCTTGTCTCACTTTAGCTGGCAATTTGTTCTGCTGGGGTTTTTTTTTGTTTTGTGTGTGTTTTTTTTTTTCTAGAATTGCGTGGAGCAGGCCACTGACTCTTTATGGGAAGGTCCCTTTTCGCCAGGACCTCGTTGATTGTTTTCGCTGGCAATGGCGTTGACGGTGGCCATCATCGCTCTGCTTTTCGCATTTTTTTGCAGCATCAACCAAGCTCCTGGACTTGCATAGATTTGCGACGTTTTTCATCTCCCCCAAGGGATGCGGCATATATATATATATATGTACTACAGAGAGAGTTGAATATTTCGTTATGGCATTACTTTTTGCGTCCGTTTTTCTGTGCTCGTTTCATTTATTAAATCACCCTCGTCAATCAAGTTCGTTGACATGGTTCTTTCAGTTTCAGCTTTGCTTATTTTTCGGGATTTTTTCCAGCATGACACGAGATTATTGTGTTTAATAAAAAATTAAGTGCTGGGTTCAAAGTTGAAACATGCGCCATAAGCTTTAACTGAATGCGAAGCGGCAACATAAAATCACTCATACGCAGCGTTGTCCCCACCCATTGCCAATGCGTGTCACGTTTCAATTGTTTCAATAGCGGTGTGTGTGTATGGGTGTGTGTGTAAGGGTGTGTTATGGTATTAGTGCATGCTAGGTTGTGTGTGTGCCTTCCCCTTGTATTTCAAGTCGCGTGTGTGCAAGCAAACATGTAGAAAAATAAATATTAAGATATACCTCGTCCACATAGAACAAAAGAACAATATAAATGTATGTATGTGTATCTATATACTTATCAGTATATCGGCAATGGATTAGGGGGCATTGGGTGGCGTGGCATCAAGGGACCGACGGTCACGACAAGGACAAATTCCAACAAGTGTGCGGACATAAATGTCGTTATCATTAGGTTGGCAAACACTTGAGCTGGCAAGGACAATGTCGAGGAGGTGAGGCGGTGCCAAAAGTAGGGCAAATTAAATATTGAATGCCACAATAAATCATTAAGTGCAAACTCGGCTATAGAATTTCTATTGACTTGCAGTATTTAGTGCAATGTTAGCTCTCTTGGGGCATGAGGCATGCCTTTCCGCTTTCAGCTTAAGGAAATTAAATGAAGCTTTAATTCCAAAGTATTTGATGTTGATTCGGCTTTAAATTAATTATTTTTTAATGAAGTATTCCGGTTCTGTGAACAAAAACACTTAAGTCTCAACATTAATCATTTCAATACCTGAAATACAGTCCAAAACAAATCCAAATCAGCAAGCACTTAACAACTACTTACACCTGCAGGCACCAGAAACTATCATTAGCCACTGCCGTAAACGATGGAGCTGGCAAATAAAAAACGCATTGTTGGACCATATCTCAAGTGGACAGGGGAGCAGGATGTCCCAATCCAACCCTTTCTCCCTCAAGGAGTTTACAACTACTACTCATTGCCATGTTGGGCACCAAAAAAAAAAAGGCAACTTTTGGAGAGCAGGAAGCAAAGTTGAGGTACCACAAAAAAATAAAGAAAAAAAGGAAAAAGTTCGAGTGTTGGGCAAATAGAAAAACATGCTGCGCTACGAGGGAAATGAAAAATGTTTTCCCGCTCTGGTCTGAACCTGACCTGGCCACTCTCGGGCCGCCTATCAACTTTCAAATTATCAGAACCCACAAATTTACAAAGTTGGACCGAAGACGGGGAGGCATAAAGTTTTATGCCTGGCGTCAACTTAATTATTGAATGCCCGTCGCCTTTATTTTTTTGTTGTACTTCTTTTTTTTTCACCCGCATCGCAAGGTTACGGTCGGTTATGGCTGTGGATCTGGGGAACAGGTGTGCCGAGCCGAGCATTTTGTATATTAAATATCAGGGACTAAGTCGGCAAATGTTTGAGAAATTTTAAATTGAAAAACTTTTGACCAGCACACAAATTAAAAAATAAACCGAGCATAAACTTCTTCTTTTATGCGAGTCTCTGGGAAATGAGCAGTTGAGCGTGGGTGCCCAAGCCAGGGAAGTCATTAAAAAATAAATCCCTCCGTCAGATTTAAGAGGCTTCAAGTGCGATTGCCAATATCTATGGCCTGCCACATGCAGCTGCCACAGCAACAGCCGCACGGCACAAGTTCAAAAGTCACGTGCTGCACAAATTGATTGCAGCGGAAATGCAATCCGTGCAAAACAAAAAAACAGACAACTGGCCTCGAAAGAAAATAAAAATAATAATAAATAAATATATACAAAAAAAAACCAATGAAAGACCAAAACAAATATTTATGAATTACTTTCGCCCGTTGTGCATTTCAATTGTGGGAGACCGTGCCTATCTTTACCCTCAAACCGCTTACCAATTTGACTTTTGAAATATCGTAAGCTGATTGTAAATCACGCCCAGCGTATGCAAATTAATTTTAATTTATGCCGACCGATGAAAAGCAAATAAATGAGCTTTATTAATTGGCGGTAAATATGACAGAGTTCGCTGAAGGTATTTCCTTTTTTTATTAAAACAAATTTAACGGAAATTGCCACGACTAAAATCTATAAATTGTGTAAAGCAATTAACTAGCATATGGAGGAATAAAAACAGTTTTATTTAGATGGTAATTATTTTTTTATGCTAATTTTGTGTAAAGATAAAATCGAAATGAGAATTACATGTTATAAATATAAACATAGAAATCGTTGCATTTATGCATTAAAAATCATAATAAATAGGAAATTTGTTAAATAATATGCAGTATTATATGTTTAAAATATTTTTATACTTCTTTTATCTTATTAATCATAGATATTCTTTAAATCATTAAACAACCTATACTTTTTACCCTTTTTACTACATTTTATTATAAATTTCAAGGCAAGAACCCTCTTAAACTGATATCCATTAAACGGCCAACCCTTTTAGCCTTTGCAATTTAAGCCAACCAATTTCTTGACATTTTATACAGGCTCTCGTTGCTTGTTTAGGATGTCAAACAATTACCATTTTTTGCTTGCCAAACGAAAGCCACAGAATAGGAGGTTCCGCTTCGCCATTTTACGCACCTTAAATTCCAGGCTTTAAGTTAACCTTTCCCTTAAAGAGATGTAAACTTTACATCAATAATCATCTGCTCAGCCAACCAACTACATCTTTATTTGGCTTTCACTTTAGGTCACGTCCACGTCCCAAGGAACTCTAAACTTTAAGTTTATGGACGTTCCCTTAATTTGGGCGACTGGTCAGTCACTTATTTATATGTCTGGCGCTTGTCCATTTAACTGCTCGGCTTACACCTGTCTTCTGGCCTCCTCTTTTATGGGCTGCAAATAAAAATTTCATGGCTACAACTCAATTTGGTGTTAAGCAAGGGGAAAGTGTGAAGCGTTTAATGGTAGGCAGTGACTTTGATGTAATCAGGCAGCTGAACCGGAGCAGAAGATGCTAGTAATTCAACACTGAGCTGCCTTGCATTTTGCGAAAAGGGGAAGTTGGGCACCATAATTTGGTATATAATTTTCCTTATTTAAATTCAGCCCACTCCTTATTGGGGTTAAATCACTATTGCACTAGGGGAAATAGTTGTATTCGGAATTTAAATCAACTTTAAGATACAAGATCTGCGCAAGTTAGCTTGAGTTATGAGGTTGTCTTTAATAAAAGGTTTATAAACAAATAAATAATTAAATAACATTTATTTCTGTTATATTATACTGTTAATTTTTAAATGATTTTCCCAGTGCACACAGAGAACTTAAGGCCCATGATTGCAGCAGTCGCTTCTGGAGGCAAGGCCAAGTTGATGGCGCCCAGTGTTCGTCGCTCGCTCGTTGTGTCCTCCTTTTTTTTTTTTCGTTTTTTGGCCAAAAGTATTAAAAAGTTTTATTCTCCGTTCTTTTATTCCTGCTTTCTGGGTGCCTTTGATCTGGGAGGCGGCCAACGAGCTGCCAACGATGTGGGCCAGGCACCCAGACTGGGCTCATTGCAATGCAGCTCCGTCTGTGTTTTCCATTCCCCATTCCCTCGTTGGTTCCATTTCACATTTTCCATTTTCCCAAAGCCTGGCACTGTTGCTTAACTGGCGCGAAAATGGTGGATTTCAGTCGTATTAATTTTTAAATAGTCTTGTGGCAGTGCAATCGCATATCGAACATGGCCATAGATCCGGAATGCCAAGAGTGCTGCCGGCATGTACCGTGCCCCATATGTTCAACGCGCCATGTGGCAGCTGCTCCTGGGTGCCAAGGGGAGCATTTGCCGCCCCCTTTTTGGACTGAAACTCGCAGAAATTAAAAGCTTTTTGCAAGTGCACCCCCCCCTTCCGGCAATAACAATAGCCATCTGGCATTGGGATAGTGGAAAATACACCCGGATAAAAGGGCAATCTGATCCCTCTTAAATAAAAGTTATAAGGCAAGCAGTAAGTTTATGAAACAGCGAAGAGCCACACAGAGAGAAAACTAAAAGGGGGTTTGGTGAAAAAGCATTTTATACATAATAATTACAAATACTTTAATCAAAATTAAATTTAACTTGAAATGCAGATATCAAGCGTAGTAACTAGTCAATTATTTGTTTATTTTTGCCTGTCAAATAATATATTCTTATTTTTAGATATAAAAAAGGTTTAAAGTGAAAAGAAATTTAAATTATTTAAGCTGCCTAAAATATGTGTCTGCTTTAATTATACATTTCCGTTTTAAATTCTTAATACATTTTATTGTAGTTAGAGTTATAAAGCTAAACAGCTAAAAGATAGTTCTTACTATACTTTACTATGTCCTTTTTAAACGGTATTTTTTGTTCACCATCCTGAAAGTTTGCCCACCGATCCCCGGCTTTAGCATAAATCATTCATCCGATCGGCCGTACTTCATGGCGGCTAAGCCTCATCACACAATTTATGATTCCCGCTGGGCATACAAAACGGCCCACACGCTAAGCCGACAACTTGTTGGACCCTTAGGCCACATTCCCATTCCCGTTCCTACATACATACCTCCCCCCTTTGATTTGTGGCCAAAAAGCTGGCATTATTAGGGCCTCAAGGTGGGGGGATGGTTCCTGGGGTAAGGTCCTTGGGGCTGCTGGTCCTGCTGCTGGTGTAGCCGTCGATTTGGAGCCCCATTTGTATGCGAGCTCACGAAGCGCGAGAACGAAAAACTTATAACCCAACCGTGTTGTAAGTTTAGTTTAATAGTTGCTCGAGCTGCTCGGAGTTTTGCCAACTCCAGTCGCGTCGCGTTTTAATGCAAATTAAAACGTTGCCGGCGCCAAAAACTTGTCCGTGCTCCATCATTTTTGGCGCGTCAAAGATTAAATTGAGCCAAGCGTGAGAGAGCCCCCTTCAAAGGGCATGTATATGGGACGCATTAAGTCGCTGGCGGACAAATGGTTCTTAGCAGGTTACTCTTAACGGACTGAGACGAGGCTACAAATTTTGTCACCCCGGTTTTTGGCACTTTGTAGTGTAGCCCCCAAAAAACAAAGGGCGTCGAGAGGCAGTTGAGTTGGCTTAAAGGGTCGATCATAAACCTGATGGCCTTTGTCTGGGGAATAAGCCATTAAAGCCGGCTTAATTAGTCGCACTAAAGCGGTCTAAGAGAGATGGTATCGCTTCAACTACAAGCATATATTTTATAATAATTTAGCTTTAATTGCCATTCAATTTAAGAGCTTAATTAATCTGTATTTATAATCTCAACCACAAGTATTATTTAACTTTGGTTTATACAA
>JAEIIH010032167.1:0-12540 GCA_018904745.1 Drosophila orosa
CGCTAAGTAATATGCCCCACCAAGTGGGAGAGCTTTAGTGATCTTAGAGGTGTCGCGCTAGTTGGTCTCTGGTCCGGCGACCAACAAATGTGCAGATTAATTTACTTTGTCAATAATTTGCAACATTAGAGACATTGGGCAACAAGGCCTCCGCAGACTGTGCATTAAGTCATAAAAATAATTGTCATGTTTTAATGGATAGCAAGAGCTGCGATAGAGATGGAAATGCTGGGATTGGGCTTCGTGGCGGAGGTTGGAAACCTTCACGGCCCGGAGGCCAGATCCTTTTGCCACCAAGCCATTCGATGCCATTAACAAATATTTTAATTAATCGTTAGCCATTAGACAGACGAGTTTCCTTTGCAAGCACCGAAAAATCAGGTTACTCTATCTGAGAAGTTTTGATTTAACGCAGCCGGCGAGCGTGTTTGTCGAACCTTAAAAGCAATCTCTGGTATGTGCACTTGTTAGGCGTAGCTGGCTCCGAAACTGGGTTAGTTTAGACCAAGCGACTAAGACGTAGACTAAGACTAAGACCAGACAGACAGCGGGGTGTTTGACTTGGACTTTGGTAGTGGGTTGTGCGTAAGTTGGCCGTTGGGTTTCATCAGCCTAAGTATATCTATGGGTCTGTGTGATGGGGTTTGCTTAGAGACTCCTTTTGTCTAATCCTAATCAGCAGGCTCGCTCTCCTTTTCCAGCTTGCCACGTATGGTTTGCTGACAGCGAGACCTAAGCAGCTCTCGTCTTAGGGCATTGCTCTCCGTTTCAACCGTTTGGATGAGCTGAAATCAAGGAATTGTTAGAGGATTTACCACAGAGTTGAAAAGTCTTAAGCCTACACTGTGTGTGAGGGCAGCTCTTTCCATGGTTTCTGCATCGCCATCATCTTTGGGACCAGACTCACTGCTGGAGGAAGCCTGTCTCGCATAGCGAGCTTTGGGACAGTCTTCCTCGTACTTGGGGGGCGGGTCATCATAATTGGGAGCTGAAGGCGCCAAACTGGTGGCTCCTTCAGCGGAATTTACCTTCAAGGCAGCCAACTCATCGCGCAGACTTTGATTTTGCATTTCCAGTACTTCCACCTTGAACAATTATTATTTATAAACCTAAAAATATATTTAAAAATCCTCTAAATAATCTTACGCTCTCCAGTTCAAAGTCCATTTCATCTATTATATCATATGACTCATCCAGGGCTCTTTGCAGCTTCTCCACCTTGACCTTTAGGTCCTCCAGTTCACTAACTTGGTTTTGGGTCGACTGACGCTTCTCCAACATCAGGCGTTGCTCTGGAGAGAGAGTAAGATCTCAGAATAAGTATTTACTTAGACTTCCTGCCTCCTGTGACTCACCTGCATTGCGCTGATCTATGGCCGATTTCATTACCAGCCCCGTCAAGGTCTTCTGACGTTTGAACATCTCCTCCAGAGCCCTACACCGCTTCACCTTCTCCAGGTAAGCATCGTGCAACTTGTTATACTTTTTTTTGTGCTGCTGCAGGGTCTCCACGATGCGATCACGTTCCTCCTCCAACTGGAAGACCAAGATCTTGGCCTCCACATTGATGGCGGCATTGGTGCTGTGGGTGGCCGAGGCTCGGTTCAGGCGATGGCGCAGCAGAACATTCTCCTCCTCCAGCTGGGCACTTCGCGCTTTTGCTGTGTGTGTGAAGTGAAGCAACTAAGTTACACTGCGTATACGCAACTTAATTAAGTATACGCACCGGAGGCCAGCTCTGCATAGAGCACCTGCATCGTGGAAGTAGCGCGCTTCTCCATTTGTTTTTAAGTATGAATCTGGGGTTCTTGTAAAAAATTATTACTCAGCGATTGAAGGGAAACCTTTGTGGCCGACAAAACACTAAAGATAAGCTATCAATTTTGTGAGGTTGCATGGCCGTAGCACGTTAGAGTTGCCAAAGTTTATGAAAATCTAATAATTAGAAAGTATATTTATTATCTTTCAAAAATAACCTTGTTAAATGTTTATTTAAAAGTGCAAATTAAAATAATTTATGATATTTTGTGTAAATTTTAAATAATTACGATATATTTTACGACATTGGATTTATGGTTGTGGTCTTGGCTATGAATAACGTGAAAAGGCAACACTGACAAGTGCAGTAGTTCTGAAATCCAACACAAACACTCAGCGGCGGCGCTAGTGAGTCTAAACTCAAAAATAAAAATTTGCAAATTCATGAAAAACCTTAAAACGAAACCTT
Organism: Drosophila orosa; assembly: GCA_018904745.1. Lineage (NCBI taxonomy): Eukaryota > Metazoa > Arthropoda > Insecta > Diptera > Drosophilidae > Drosophila > Drosophila orosa. The sequence continues at coordinate 2,228 of JAEIIH010032167.1, forward strand.
AAACTAATTTTGATTAATAAAAAACAAGTATTTTTGTCTATTACAATATATGTTTATTTTGTTTTTTTCATTTCAGGAGTCTCATTGTTTTCATTTCATACATTTTTTCCTTATTTAGTTTACTTGCAATATTTTCTCTAAGTAAAAATATGTATTCCTTAAAACATACTTTCTCGCATACATACATATACATATATATATATATATATAGTTAGTTAAATATATACGATTTGTTGCACCTAAGACCCGGGCGGGATGCCTTAGTGGTGCAGTCTGTATTAAAATCGCTCTTCGTTCTGTTACGAATCCCTAGCTACTCGTAGGTACACTTATCAACGTACAATTGTATACATATACATATATATATATTAATATATATATAAATTTTTAAATTCTATTTAGTGCTCGGGCAGGGGCTAGCTCCTACTGCATGTGGCTGGCTGTGGGTGTGTGTAAACATAGACTTAGTGGCTACTACATTAACCTAGATTGCATCTCTTAGGGCTACTCTGGGGGCGTTGCACAGGAATTGAACTGGTTGGGAGAGCAACTCGGCGGGGCTCTCCCGTTTCTGTGTGTATATTTAATTGATATTTTGTAAGGCATTATCGCATTTAAAGTACATCATTCGGTTTTAAAATACAGGCTACGCTCGCTCTCTTCTTGTCTACGGTTAAAACAGGGAATTGAGGATATATTAAAACTAGTCATCATTCGAACCATCATTCTCTTCCATTGGTTGTCCACAAAGATTCTCTAAATAATTGTATTGCATAAGAGTTACATTCAGCGTGTTTCTTGACCTTTCTCGTTCTCGTTCTCTGGCCACTTCTTTTCGTTAATTTTCTTTCTCTCTTTCATCTCACACATCGTTGTTTCACAGCACAATTTCCATTGACAATTGTTTACATTTTCGGTTTATTTTTTCAAACATTGCAATTTGCTATTCGCCTTCTCTTGCTCCTGTCTTTCACCGCGGTTCTGAAACCGAGATTGCACAAAGTGGAAAGCGAAACAAATACGAGCAGTTCGAGAACCTTACACTCCACCTAAAAGTACAGTACAAAATATTCCTATCACAACAATCTACGGCTAGCCTAAAGTACATGCTGCTAGTTGCTTACTAGGACGCCTTACTACTACCGCCTAACTATGATCTGCAAGCATCGAGAGTTCGTGTTCGTTTCGGTTTCGAATTCGGTTTGCATGATTTATATATTCAGGAAAGTAGTTTGAACACTCGGTCGTAGGTAAGTACAATGAACAGCCGAGACACGCTCCCAAGGATACCAGAAAGGAGGAATGGAGCTGCCTATCCTAGTCTTAAGATACTTCACACTAAGCCCTGGCTGAGCGCTCCTCCTCTTCGTCCTCGTCGTTGTCGGCGATGAGCTCGTTCCGATCGTCATCGATCTGGATCTTGTGGTGCGACGTGTTTCGCGTGTGCTGCTGCTGCACATGTGGATGGGATGAATGCGGATGACCGGCCACCGTTGAGCTGGCCGCAGCATCCTCCGGCAGCACTTGGTAGTTCAGATCTTTGGAGTTGGTGCGACGATGCCGCAACACACTCAGACCCGTGGAGCTGCCATCGGTTACTGCTGCGGGCTGCCCAGCGACAAGGTTCACTGGTGTGAGACTGGGAATTTTGGTGTTTAAATCCTTCGAGTTGTTCCGCGAATGACCTCGGGATGATGATCCCACTCCACCGGCTTCCATTTCATTGGAGTTCTTCAGCTTGCCCGTCTCCGTCACCACGTTCTTGAGCACATTCACATTCTTCTTGGGATTGTGATGGGGATGTGGGTGGCGCAGGAAGTCCGCATCGAAGCGTATGTTGTTGGGCATGTAGATCTGATCGTAGCTGTGGTTCCGCGAATGCTTCTTGACGAAGTGCCCACAGCCGGTGGTCAGCTCGTCGTCATCCTCCTCCTCGGCACAGTCCTGGGGCCGCAGCTGGTTCTGAATGTATCGAATGGGTTGGCTATTGTCGTGCAGATCCGTCGAATGGTTGCGCGTGTGCGCCTGGAACTTTTTGAGATTCTTGTATTTACTATTGCTGACACTCGCTGACTCCTGGCCAGCAGCATCCGCCGGAACGCTGGACGAGTTGTGATCGCGGGCAAAGCTCTTGATCATCTTCACGTCGCACGAGGCGCTGCGGAAGTGCTTCTTGGACTTGGTCTGCGGCTGCAGGTTGTTGCAGGTGTTGGCCGGTGTCACCACATGTCCGCACTTGTCGTAGCTGCAGGGAGAGATTCGACACAATTAGTAGGGTTTTTGAAGGGTTTAAATATGAGGTATGCTCACCAGTAATCCATCTGCATGGTGCGTGAATCGTTGCGGGAGTGACGCAGTATGTCTGTGGGTATGATCAGCTCTCCGCCGCCTCCCACAAAACCTGTTGCTGGTTCGGCGCCAGAAAGCTTCTCTTCAAATACTGAAAAGGTAACCAAAGACATTGTTTTTTTAGTCTGGAATCTTTGGGAATAAGTGTTATGTTTACGATACTCGGATTTCAAAGCTAATTAATTATACAAAACTGGTTTGAATTTTGTTTTAAATAACAAAATCTGTTTACTGTGCGTTTTAGTTCAGGGGGAAAACAGATGCTTCTGTTCCATTAATTATTCACAACAGAAGGTGTTGTATATCCTCCTTTGATTAGTTGATTTTACTTTACTGGCTTAGATTCCCCCGTTTATATATACTCACATTTATCTAGACTTATAATGGAGCCAATTATAGGATCACTGGCGTTCAGCGGCTTCATTTTCTCGAGCTGCTTACGCCTGCGCACCAACCACCAGTCCACAATGAAGATACACAAGGCCACCAGCTTCACAGACGCACAGAGACCCACATATCTGTAAAATAACACATATTTTATTAGGAAAATCCTTTGGGAATGATTTCCCACTCACTTGTAGCGAAACTTTTCAATGTCGTATATAAGACAGCGACCTCCCTTTTCGCCACAAGCCGACTTCCACAGCAGGCAGGTGGAGTCAATGAGATTTCCAAAGAGTATGGGGGCGGGTATGTAACCAAACAAACGAAAGATCACAAACTGCATGCCCAGGGCAAAGGAGCGCTCCTCCTCGGACACCGAACGCAACACGATCATGAGCAGCGGCATCTGCGTGGAGGCCACCACAAAGGTCATGAAGAAGAGCAGTATGAGGAACGGATAGATGGTGCGACAGGGTGTGGCACAAGGGCCAGCAGTGGCCACCGGCACCACCGTCACCTCGGCAAAGTCCTCGTTGGCACTGAGAGCCTGGGCCTGGCTGCCACCAGCGCCCCGATAAATGCTACTCGAGATGTTGGCGTGAACACCTAGAGGGAGATGAGTATATTAATAAGATACTTATAATAATTAGGATCCTTTTTACTCACATGCACAGTTGGTGTAGTTGGAGCTGGACGAGAAGGCCGTGCAGCCGGCGTGGCAGGGACTGAAGTAAGTCAACCCGTTGTTGCCGCACACCGGCTCCACCTCGCTCTGCAGGCACTCGCAGCCAAAGTTACAGGCAGCCGTCAGGTTGACCTGGAAGGGCTGCTCGATCGTGGATCCCTGCTTGTTGCTGGTGTAATAGGGAATTGTGGTGCCGGCCATCTTGAGGTTGTCACAGCCCAGGAAAAAGAGCATGGCATAGCAGGCCAGACAGATGACATTGGTGATTAGCACAAACTGAACGGCGCCCTTGGGCTTGAGCTGGAATCGCTTTAGGATGCAGCCGCCCAGGAAAATGCCAATGCAGGCTCCTGGCACCGCAATCGAACCGGTAAAGATATTCGCCTGACTCTTGCCCAGGCTGAACTGGGTCTCCAGGTATTTGGGCAGAAAGACCACGAAGCCGGAGACGATCATCAGCTCCATGCAGGCACCCAGGCAGGTAACAATGTACACGGGATTCTTCACCAGGCGCAGCATCGACTGCGGTATATCCTTGATGTCCTTGCCATAGCCAGTGTCCACCTTGGGCGGCGGCTGCGATTGCTCCTCCTTGCTAGTCACGGCCACGATCTCCAGCTTCTTCACCTTGCCCATTTCATCGGTGGCCGCCACGGCACCCGAGTTATTCGGCAGCACGGGTTGCACCACGCTGCTCTTGCGTATCTTTTTCTTCTCGCGGGCCAGCACCTTGGGGAAGGAGAAGAAGGGCACGGCCACCACCAGCAGGATGACGCCGCACAGCAGGAAGCCGCCCCACCACATGCCCACCCAACGTCGGTCGCCGGGAGCTGCAAGAAGAAAGATGTCACGTTAAAAGGGTATTTCTTTTTAGGATTCTACGAATTGTGCTTCTAAAAAGGGGGTCTCATACTCACTAATTGATATTGTGGTGGAGGACAGCGAGTCCATGTGGAAGGAGAGCAGATAGGCGCCCAGCAGGAAGCCAACGACAGGGCCAAAGGCGCCCATGCTGTACATGCAACCGATGTACATTGAGGAGCTCTCCGTTCGCACGTGATCGTCCACGTAGGTGGTGCCCAGGGTGAACAGCGGACTGCCGCCGCAGCCGAGGAGGAGCTGGGCGAGCACAAAGAGCAGCACGGGTCCCGTGGTGGAGGCCTTGCCCTCCAGACAGTTATCCTCGCGCAGCGTGTGCGGCGCCAGGGGCTGATGGGACAGGCCGCTGGACAGGCGACCCAGGTCCATGTCCTGATCCCGAACCAAAGCGCTTCGACAGATATTGTCACTCGTCTTGTTAACGATCGCAATGCCTGGATTGGGCTCGCCCGTAAAATGCGGCACCATGAACACCAGTGACCCGATGCCCATGATCACCGCTCCGATGCCGATCCACACGGGAATGTGTCGCCTGCTACCCAGGTAGCTGACGAAGATCACCGTGATCACATTGCCTATCTCATAGCTGGAGGCTATCAGGCCCGAATAGCTGGAGGGGATCTCGAAGCGCTTCTCGATCGTGGTGATCACCGAGTTGATGTAGCCCGAGCTAAGGGCCTGCTGCATCATCACCAGCAGTGAAAGCAGCAACACGAAGATTTTGATGCGGGCGAATCTCTGGATGCCATACGGCCGACAGTTGAGGATGCCGCAGTCGCCGGAACGGAATTGCTCCTCGTCGTAGTCCTCATCCTGCTCCACCGGGCATTTGCCAGCCGATGCCTGCCGGCTGTGGCACTTGACCGTCACACTGTCCACTCCCACTTGTGTGGCTCCTCCTCCTCCTGGAACTCCCGCCGTGGCTGCTCCCGTTCCCGCACCATTCCGATCCTGGTCGAGGGCTGCATCTACGCTGCTGTCGTCGCCGCTATTCGTCTCCGAGTAGAGGCCGGTCATCTGGTACATCGATTCCTGCCGCCTGCAAGTGAGATTTGTTCGGAGGTCACAGGATCAACGGGAAGGATTTGACAATTGGCTCTGATTTCTTGTTGCATGTTTTACTGGGACCACAAAGCCTAAACTAATTGAAAACCGCTAAATTTTGCGTACGAATTTCCAAAAACATGTTGACATCCAAACTTTTGGGATACTGACTTTTGCAGCTTTAAAACCAAATTGGTCTGGGCTTTGAGTTAATTATTCTGATATTAATTGGTAGCTAAATAAAATTATTTAGATATGTGTGTGTTTTTGGCATTTAAATATATGACACCGAGTCGACTAGTTTAAATATATATTTCAGCTTATTTATGCAAGCCACTAACCTAAGATTTGTTATTAAAAGTCCTTTTCGTATCCCTGTGATTTTTCTTGCACCAATAAAGAGACTTCTAGTTAACTAAAGGCTTTTCCTTCTACTATCTGCTGGTTTTAACTGCCTTTTGGCTAGAGCATTCACATATTCGTCCTTGCTGCATTATTGGTTGCCTCTTTGTTTTTGTCAGACTTTCTAAAGGCGGCCTAGAACTTGGCGATGGACGGTCCAAGGACGCCCGAGGGCGAGGACAACTCACCCCAGTCCCACCCAGTTCAATGTCAAGCACTCTGGGCTGTTGGCCAACACAGTACCTCCTCCCAGTAGCTCCTCCTCCTCCTCCGCTGGCTTACTTGGCTTGCTGGCAGCTGCAGCCACAAATGGTTCCCGTTCTCTGCTTGTCGGCGGCTTTTCCGGAGTTCCTTCGGCTGGCAGGGCACGCGGATGACTGCGGATAGCTGGGCGAATGGCGGAGTCGCTACTCGCTGCCAGTCGCTAGTCTGGTGCGCCTTCAAGCTCACGTGCTCGCCCCGGGACTTGTTTGTCACGCTTTCCTTTTCCTCTTCCTAAGCCCCCCTTGCCCCACGTCCCTTTGAATATTTCAAACTTGACCGACTCATCGTAATCGACTGTTATCGATCCGTTGGCTTTTGGTTTAGCGAAGGCGCTGCAGTCTTATGAATTATGGAGGCACCACCACCACCACCACCACCACCGCTCCAGAAAGGCTCAGCTCGTAGCTCCCCACGTGCCACTAAACGTGCCCAAAGTCACAAGCTAATTATTGATATGGTGGGGGAGGAGTATGGGCAATAATATTTCTGTTTATTTACCCAAGGCAAGTGTCAATTTATGTAAATAGTTATTCCCCTTTCCAGGGATCGAGAGGTGGGCTAATGCCCTCAACAAAAAAATAATCAAGAAAAGAAGGAAGCTAAGGGAGTGACGAGGTTTTGATACTCTCTAAGTTATTGAATTGTATTTTATATTTCATATTGTGGTTTGATGAAACGTAGTATTTTATGTAAATCTTCTTTAATCTATTAAATTTGTTTGACATTTGCCAACTCCTAAATTTATAATATAAAAAGAAACCCTAAATTTAACTTAAGAAATACAGTTTCTTCTGCACCCTCTCAACATTAATTTATTACATTTTAATAAGTTTCCTTTTATCACACAAAATCTCTCTAAATTGTAGACTTCTTATGACCAATGGCACCTGCTCCTTCTTCGCAAGAAACTGGCAATTGCAGCGATTTGCTCACCTGTGACCTTTGCGATGTGTCGTGCCGGTGTCGGTGGCATTGTTGGCATTGTTGCTATTGCTGCTGCCGCTGCTGGTGGCGGTGGTGCCTGCTCCCACCGCAGCCGGAGGCGGGGGGTCGGACTCCTGCTCGAAGGAGGGATTCGTATACTGCTCGATGTGCTTGCCCGACATCCTGTAGCATTTACTCGGTCAATCGATCAGCTTTGAGGCATATCCTGCAAGAAAGAAAAAGTGGGAGAAAATGTTGAGTTACGAATGGAATGGGTATTTCCTTCCCTGTTCCACGGAACTGTCATTAGGGACATCCCCCACGAACACACACTACACACCGAGATCCCCAGAGGTGATGACGCCGACAATTACTTCCTGAAAACCACGCTTGCCACACTAATTGAGCTGAAAACACAGACAAGTCGCTGCAGCCGCCTGCTAGCGAGTTGCTGGAAAAATAGGGAAAAAGATAATTACGGAAGACGGTGACCTTGTCACCCACCTAGTTCCTCATTTACACAAGTTCTCCTGGTCTCCTGGTTGGCCCCAGACATCCGCAGGATGAGAGGAGGATGCTAGCTGACGCCGTCTTCTATTAAAAGCTTGCTGCGCGCTCTCTCTTTCTCTACACTCGGGCACTTGGCCGTGTGATGAGGACGATGATGATGCTGGTGGCTTAGTGGAGGATGTCCTTATTTGAGATGCAATCGTGACACAATCCTGACAGTTCAGTGCTCAAGAAAACTGACATAAACCAAAGAAGACAGGCATATGTATATATACTATGGCGTCTTATAATAAGTTAGGACTCTCCCAGTGGTATTGACATATTAAAAGCAAAGTCTATTTCTTTGTTTCATAATATCTATGCCATTTCACAAGTTAAAATAATAAATAATAAATAATAATGTAATGTCTTCGTGTCACGGCTCTGTGGTTTTGCCAATTTATTGCCTCATCCCTTTCGGAGATAAATGCGTGACAAGACCACACATCGCACATCCGTTCGGTGGAAGGGCTAATGAAACTGGCTATATATACCATCTTCAAGATACAAAAAAGAGATCCCGAATGGCATCAACAACGTCATCGTCATCGCCATTGCCATAACCATCGGGGTGAGAGCTAACAGTTGCTCACTTCGACGCCGATTTTCCTTTCATTAATATGCGACGCTGCCAAAGACCAGTAGCCACAACCAACAACAGCACCAACTATATACAATGGAGGCGACGCCACTTGAACACGCCTCCTCGCACGCATCCCCCAGGGGGACTGAGAAGGCAAACAGGGCAAAAAAGGGAGAAAGCTGTAAGCGAAGGCCACGACTATGAAATACCCGGTACTCAATGTCTTAAAACGATTGTATCGGCTTGGTTTGTCATTGGTTTGTCATTGGTTTAAGGAATTTACTCAGGAGAGAAGTAGATTTGAAACAAGAAAAATATCATTAATGTTCAACTAGGTATTTTATTTTAGAAAATAAACCATACGAAGCCCAGAAAACTTAAATTACGAATTAAGTATTTTTTTTAAAACTTTCCCGTCACAGGAGGATTCTCAGCATTAAGATGTTGTCTTAATTTATTTATTAACATTTTATCAAGATTAACCAGAGAAATGTAGTTCCTTTGATAGTTGCAGAAAGCTCTTCTTCATCACTAAATGCAAAATAAATAAAAAAAATCAAAAGATATCGATACTTAATTGATATCTAATGCCAAATTCGATATATAAATCGATATTTTAACACTCTAAGTGCGATGAATTAATATTATGTTTCATATATCAAAACAATATAATCGAAAAAAATATACCAACAAAATTAGATTTAACTTTTAATATCAGTTTTTTATAATATCGATAACTTCCTCGAGTTAAAAGCGATATTTTTCGATTTTTTTAATATCGATCTTAACGATATTTCCCAGATGATAAGCGATTTTTTTATCTAAATATCTTATTGGATTTTTTCATTCGATATATCTACTGTATACCCTTCTTACCTACGATTACCAATCATGAAAGCCAAGAGGAAGGGAAAGAGAGAAGTAGGGAAAACTTTATCGATTGCCTGCGAGGCTCAAAAGAAATATGAAAATCAGCAAAAAGCTAATGCTGGTGATTGTGAGTGTGCTCCTCCATACGGCCTATCCTAGCCCCTCGCAGCTGGAGGCTTATGCAAAAGGCAACTAATTGAGGATTTACTTGGGAGCTTACCCTTATGGTTGGATGGATGACCGCTTAAGTGTGATTTAGGGGCTTCCATTAGTTGTCGTAGGCGGTGGTGCACTTCTGGCTGCAGCACTTTAGCCACCGGTTAATCAATTACCCGCTATCCTACATATCCATTGAAATTTCCCGCTCGCTGACCCACAAAACGCTGCCCAGCTTATTGCTTCCATGTTCCACATTTTGAACTTTTGTTTCCTTTTCAGTTGTATGCTTCATTTTTTTTTCTCGTCCACGGGTTTTGGTGTCACACAGATGCTGCTGCTGCTGCTGTTGCTGCAGCTGCTGTCCCTGGATAAAAAATATGATGGAGGAGCAAACTTTATTTTCGTCGTTTTATACCGATTCCTTGGCCAATTGCCAAACGGAAAGTGTACCCTATATGTTCTACAGTCGAGGTAGTCGGCCAGGAAATGTTGTTTACTCTGGAGATCGGAGTGGAGCGAACAAGCTCTAATGATACAATTGCCGAATTACACATCCCTAATTGGAGCACAGTCGGAAGTGTTTTCATTAATCAGATCTCTCACGGGAAATTGTAAACACCGTACAAAATATATATTTACTCCGACACAGTCACATAATGCTCTCACATGAGTTTCACAATGTGAGTTAATTAAAGGGCGACATGGCAACGCAAATTGACCCTCTCTGGGTGGAAAAATAAAAGTAAGTATTACATAAATTGAGTTTGGTCCCAAAAATTGACGTCATTTATGAAATATTTCATCTGGTGGCAGGCAGGAGACTGACTGGAGCGAAAGCGGTCACAGAAAACCCATCAAATTGAGTTGAATTCGCATTTTTCGAATATTAAATATAATTTCGGCCAACCCAGCATTTCAGTGACAGGTGGATTTCGGTTGCGTAAGGTTCATTAAGTCAGCAAAGGGATAAAAGGGATTACACTACGACACTCAAAGGGAAATGGAAGGATGCCTTAAAACTTTAAAACAGTTTGCAATGAGGAGAAAGTAATCAAGTATTTTTGTAACAATTAAATTAGGATAATAAATATGGGCTAATCCGCGGGTCGCGAACGTACGTTCGTACGCAATAAGTGCATAAAAAAAAAAGAAAATAAACTGTTTCTGAAACTTTTTTTTGCCATTATATAGCATGTTGGCAGCCCTTAGCTTAGTGTAAAT
>JAEIIH010032169.1:0-38132 GCA_018904745.1 Drosophila orosa
TATATATATATTATTTCCCAAGGTAAAAGAGTATTCAAAACCCAATCTTTGCTTAAATTACCTTTTCAGCTTGTTCTAATTATTGTTGTTGCTGGCATTGTTGTGGATACAATAAAGTCTGTTGCTGAGCTTTCTCCCACAGACTTGCCAATATTTTCCTTCCGCATTTATTCAAGCATCGCAATTGAGGTTTTTGATTAGTTTTTACTTTCCCGTTGCAACTAGGGAGCCATTGATTGCGTATTCTTATTATTGCCAGGCTGCAACCGGAGTCCAGCTGGATTTTTCCCCTTTTTAATATCTCGAGAATGTGTCGGGAAAATGGCTGGAGAGGCCACTTCAACAATGGATTGGTTAGGGTGGAGAATAAAAAGGTAATGATAATAAGCTAGGGCTTATAACGAGGATTAGGAATGTAGTTATTTCAAAAGTTTATGAGTATATAAGTTAGAAGGGAAGAGAAGGAATGTTGTTAGCTTTAAAAGGCAGCAATCTTAACAGCATTAAAAATTCAAATTTATATATTCGACATATATTCGACATCATAAGACTGTAATTTAAAGTAAAGAAATTAAAGTCATAAAGAAATAGTTTTTCTACATGACTTTTAAAATAGTACAAAATATTTCTATTGAATACTTTTGGGCTTTAGCAAAATCATCATAGAAAGCTTGGCTCCCTCTAACATTTACCAGCTTTAATGACTCTGTTAACCGACTGGTTTCCGATTTGAAACCAACTGAGTTTTGTTGATGTTTCGATATATCCCCTGACTTTGGTTTCATGCCTTTGTCCAGAATTTAGTTCCTCGTTCTTAAGTTTTTCCAATGCGGCAAAGTTATGACTGTTTGCATTGTGAGTACGTGCAGACGACTTGGTTCCTTTGCTGATTGAATGGAATTTGTGCCGGCTTCCTGTTTGTTTGCGGTTGTCGCCTGGTAAGTGTTGGGACTTTTTGTGAGCTGCCAATGGCAAGTCGAAATCCCAGTCTAGACGGTATCGAGGCATGTGTGGCGCTCAAATATTTGCCAGTCTCTTAAACTCACCTTTAGCTATTTGCGGCGGCGTGTCCATAGGAGATCAATTTGCCAGCCGCAGGAAATTCCGCCCATTAGCGGGTTAAGCGATTTGGAACTAACCCTTGTCAGGGGGAGTGTCAACAAGGGTACCCTGTAAGTTAATATAACAAGGAAGAGTATAATAATTTAGAGGCTTAGATTAGAGGGTATTCTCTCCTAACAAAGGGAATATATTCTAAAGTAAGTAAGAACAACTAAAATCTATTTAAAACTGCAGTAAATTAAACATGATATTATATATATATTCATGATTGGTATATCCCCAATTATATATATTAATTATTAGTTAACTATAACTCTTGACCGCTTCTATAAAATGTAAATTAAAACAGACATTTGTTTTGTCTAACTATTAATTCCTTTTTAAGTAAGGGAAAGAGTTTTTTTTTTAAGTTTTTATTCTTGGCTCATTTTACTCCCTTGCTTGCATTTTTCCACCATTTTCTCCGTCCAGAGTTTTCTGCATTTCCTCCCCCGATCTCGCCTTATCTTTGTGTGCTTTTGACATTTCTGCGTTCATTTTTGTGTGACAAGTTTTCTGTGGTTCACTCGGGGCCACTTTACGGCGTGTCAGCTTCATCTGCATACCAGCCAGCCCCCATTTTTGGAAAGGAGGTGGACCAAGGGGTGACGGCCTATTTCACACTTTTATAGAACATTTTTGCCAATTGTCTGGCGACGTTCCGACGTACTCGTGGTTAGGTCGGTTCTTCTTCTCTTTTCTTTTTTTTTCCTGGTTCATTCGCTTTCTTCGCTGCGGAAGTTTGCGCAATTTTCAAAGCGGAAATGCAATTTTCGGTTCAGCTGCATTTGTCTCGCAGTGCCACGCCCTCGCGCCCCCTTCGGCCGCGACTTGGGCGGCTTGCCAACACATCGTATATCAAATGCAGAGTTGGCAGCCCCTGACAATGACATGCAGCGAGCGTTCAGCCAAACCAGAAAAGGCCGACAGCTTTCCGGGCGGTGGGTAGTGCTGGAAAATCGGCGGAGAATGGGTGGCATAGCGCATAGGCGCTGCGAAAATAAAAAGGCCAGGTCCTGCAGGAGCAGCAGCGTGTGTCACGCCTTTTGTGGCCAGATCGTAGAATTTATTTCCCACTCTCTCTCTCTCTCTCGCTCTGTTCTTTTTCGAAGCTCTTTTGTGCCGAAAGTACTTTTATTTATTTGCATATAAATTATTCAATTGTTCCCTTGCTTATCTTTCTTGCTGGCTGGCTCTCTCCATTGACCCCCCGGTCTACCCGGGGAGTCTATCAAAATTCTGAATGCATTTGCAATTGCAATCGCAATTGATTTTTGATATCTCTGTGGGCGTGGCACTGAACAATTTTTGATTTACGATACTGCACTTGGCAAAAGTCGGGCTAAATTGAACACTGGCCAGTGTGAAAATGGGCGCGGCTTTAAGAGAGAGTTTGCACTTATTTAAAACGTATGAAGAGCTTCAGGTTCACGATATGCATAAATAATGTTGACCTGAACTGGAGAATAATTTCCAGAAATAATTGAATGAATAAATAGGGTTTCATTGAATTAAATTAAGATTTAAACTGCATTTGATTTGGTTCATTATCGACTTGCCTGAAGCTTACCTTGTTGAATATAGCCAGAGTCTATACCCTCATGATCTCCTTCATACATTTCATCTTACCATATATATTGCTCCTTGTTATTCTCGAATTTCAGCCGACTTTTCGCCGTTTCCGTTTCCGTTCGACACGTGCGCTAAACGGTTTGTCTGTACTCGTCCTCGTCCTCGTCCTACCACGCCTCTCGCACAGCCCGCCGCATCCTTCCAGATGTCAAATGTCAACTGCAGCATCGCAGCAGCAGCATCAGCAGCGGCCTCCGGGACGTGCTCTTCTTGTTGGCTGCGCAAACATTGGCAAGGCTCTTATTTTTCGCCCGGCGAAAACACGCCTCAATAACATTCAAAACTCGAGATGTGCGAGGCCTTGGCTTGTCACCGGGAAATACTTGTATCTCCTAATATCTGCTAGGCGCTACATGTGTTGTAAATTTATTAGCTGTCATATAAATCTTTGCGCTCGGCCACCCTTCTGCGAAACGTGTCCTTGAGGGGGGCCGCGCCTGTTTACGGGCAGATAAGGCATTCGGAACGAACCCTTCTTCGGTTCCTTATTTTCATTTTTCATTTGCATAAATGCGGCTCGTACTTAAGGAGATTCATCATATTTTTTGAACCCGCCCTGCGCCCCCCAATTGGCTACAGTTTCGTCCTCAATGGCCCACTGCCGACAGGGTTGTCACTGTCATTTGCTTAATTAATATTGCACCTAAGCGCAGGCCATATATATCTTTGAGTTGATTTAAGCATCTCCATGTGCAGACAGCCACATGTGTGTTTTTCTGGGAGCCTCGTCGGCAATTTGCAAAGTGCCTGCGTAGGGATTGTCTTGGCAAGGACTTTTTCAAGGACTGTTTGCCCAGCACATAAGAAAGCAAAGAAATTAGAGCAGGTTTTTGGAAGGAATCTTTTATAAAATGCTAGCTGTTTGTCCAGGCGAAGGGTCTTTTGTTTTTATTGGTATTTACCTGTACACAATATAGCAAACTTTGCTAGATTAAAGGAAAAAGAATATAGGTTTGGTTTATATTTTGGCCATTGATACATAAGTTTTTTAGTCATAAAGAAAATAAAGATAGCTGCATAACGCGCAAAGAATTATTATTATTAAATGTGTGCTCTCCCTTTGGTTGTCTTTAAATCGAAGAAGTATTCCTGAAATATTCAGACACTTAGAGGCCACTGATTCATAAGCAATCTCAAAGACAATTATAGTATAAATATAGAAGAATAATATATTTATAATAATTTTATTAAATGCATTGTTTTAAATATGTTACATAAATAGGCAATAACTACTATAGCTGTATATTTTGGCACGCTTTTTCCTTCGCACTTCGCACTGAGCCAGGAGCTCACTGCGTCTCCGATGGCTCTCCTTGCTTGAGGGGATTACCCTTGTCGTCGATCTCCATGGAGGGCACCAATGGGGGCTTGAACCCGTACTCCAGCTGGAGATTGCGCCCAAACTCGGGACTGCGTTTCAGGGAGTGACCGTTGCGCCAGCGCTGGAACTCATCAAACTCGTTGGACAGCGAGGAGTCGCCACCTCCTCCGGAGGAAGTGGTGGCCGGAACGGGGCCGATGTACGACTTGACCATCTGGGTGGGGGCCGAGGCGGCGGCGGTGGCCAGATCGGCGGGCAGCGTGTTGTATATGTAGCGGGCGCCCTGCAGCCAAGGCGAGCCCAGCGGCGGGGGGGGTGGTCGAAGGTCAAACCGCATGTCCGCCAGGCTGAAGGTGGCCACCTTGGGCGCCTCTCCCCTCACCGGTTTCACGGGCTGCTTGGCGGTGGCCACCAATGGCTTGCTCAGCTTGATCGCCTTGGGCGGAGACTGGGAGGCCGGGGGAGCCTTGGCCGTCAGCTGTGGGAGCAGCTTCTTCAGCATTCGGGTGTAGTAGTTCTGCAGCACCTTAGGCGGAATGTGGGCCACCGAGTGGGACCAGGGAGTCAGGGCATTGGGATGGCCATGATGGCCAAATGGCAGTGAGGAGTGACCCGGTGGCATGGGCATGTGAATGGCCACGGGCACGTGGATTGGAATGGCCATCGGACGGTCCACGAACTTCTCCACGATCTTCTCCACGTGCACAGGCTTCTCCACAATGCGCTCCACCTCCACAGGCACATGCTTCTCCACGATCTTCTCCACCACCGTTGGCACAGGATAGGGCACCGCATGCTCCACTATTGTCTCCACGGGATAGGGCCGATCCACGTAGTGCTCCACATGGACTGGCACGGGCACAGGCTGGGGCACGGCATAGGGTACGGGTATGTGCTTCTCCACCACTTGCTTTAGCTTTTCCACGGGATAATGCGGCTCATGATGCTCATGATGGTGGTGCTCCTGATGGGGCTCCTGGATCACCGCATGATGTTCCTGGTGAATCACTGGATGATGTTCGTGCTGAATCTGATGCTCTTGATGAATCACAGGATGATGATCGTGTTGAACCTGATGTTCCTGGTGAATCACTGGATGTTCATGCTGTATTTGATGTTCCTGGTGAATCATTGGATGGTGCTCGTGATGAATCTGATGTTCTTGGTGAATCACTGGATGATCATGCTGTATTTGATGTTCCTGGTGAATCACCTGATTCTCCTGGACATGTTCCTGATGAGCTGGAGCGTAAATGGGTCCCGGATGAACCGTTTGCTGAGCGTGAGCTGGCGCCGAGTGACCCGTGTCCAAGTGCACAGCGGAGTGGGAGATGGCCACCTCCTGGGGCGAGCTGTCGTACTCCACGTGAATGGGATTCTTGGCCAAAGAGGCATAGTTCTTTGCCGGAACGGGTGCAGCTGGTATAGGTGGTGGGGCAGGCGAGTGCAGATATGGCTGATGGTAGATGGTCTCGTGCTGCTCCACCAATCGCCCATCCTTCTCCGTGATGAGTTTGTTGTGGATATTCACCGACTTCTGCACCTCCACGAAGGTGTAGCCGTTCGGCTGGGAGGAGTGAGTCTTTGCCGGGGCCGGAGCATGTTGGACGTGCTGCTGGGAGGGCTCAGCCGCTGCCTCCGACACGTAATCGTGGGGAGCCGGGTGATTCACGGTGATGTCAACTCCCGGCTCGTGGGTCGCGTGAGCGAGGGCCGGTGCTGGCGAGGAATGCGAGGGAGCGGGAGTGTTCAGGGTGACAAAAACCAGGCTATTGGGAGTGGCGGAGACGGGCGTGGGACCAGCATAGCCGGAATAGTGCTGCACCTCCGGCGAGGGCGAGGGCGAGGAAATGGCCTTGGTGTGGAGCGACTCCAATGGCTGATGCGACTGCTGTTGGGGCTGATGTAACTCCTGGGGAACCACCTCGCTGAGCTCCCGTTGGTATTCCAACTGGGCAGCAGGTCTGGCGAAATGTGCGGCATAGTCTCCTTCCTTCGGCGGCCGTGGACCCGGCAGCTGGGGAGGATTCTGCACCTCGTAGTGGAAGCTGCCCTTCGGCAGAGGTCCTTCCCCGCTGCCCGAGACAATGGGCTTGAAGGATTTGAGGAACTGCCTCGAGGGTGCCTCGTGGCTCGGATGGCGCTGCTGGAAACGCTGTTCGCTGTGCGCCTGGTAGTGATCCAAGGCTATCTGGGGCTGAATCTGTGGCTGGGACTTTTCCGGGGTAACCTTATTAGGGAGAAAATGAGATTATTTAACCACTTTTTCCCATAACTTAGAAAGTACCTACCTTTCCCTCTCCATCCTGGGATTTACCCAGTGTGGCGTCGTGCACGATGTGCACATTGATCTCCTGATCCTGGCCAGGACCCTTCTGGTTCGCATAGCTCTCAATGCCGTTGTGACTTGGTGCTGGCAGTCGCTGCTGGTAGGCCTCTCGGCCCACATGGCGTGTCTCAGCGATCTGGTTGTCATCGATCTCGGGGTTTTCCTCCACCTCCACCTCATGTTCTCCTAGGATAACGATCGGAGCACTCTCGGCCGCCACCAGGGTGTCGTTGTCATCGCCCTCCGGTCGGAGGAGCACACTTGGTAGCACGGGAGCATCCACTGCCGCCCGATTGATCCGTAGAAGCTCATCCCGCGAGATGTGATTACTGCCGTCACGGAAACCAGGCTCGCGGATCTGCTCCACCACGATCTCGGTGTGTCCAGGGCGAAGTTCCCGACGGTACTCCTTCGTCACCGTGGTTTGATAGCTATAGTAGGTTTCATTCGGGGCCTTGCCCACAGTTGCAGTTTCCGTGGTGGATGCCTCGGTCGTGGTGATAGCCTCCACTGTGGGTCGCACCACCGCCTTGTTGGTGGTGGTGGCCGTAGTGGTGGCCGCTTCCGTGTTTGAGTCCTTCCCGCTGAAGCGGAAGATGTCCGAGAATCCGTTGGGAAACAAATTCGACAAGACTTCGTTCACGGTGTCTGTCCGGGAGCGAGTTACGGTCTGCTCAATGGGCTTCTGGCGACGCACAACCTCCACGGGCAGCTCCTCGTTGATCTCGAACTGGATGTAGCCATGACCATTGGTGGGCGTGTCTGCGACCCTGGGAGGCAGAACCGTGGGCAGGAAGCCAGGCACTCTGAGACAAAGGAAGAGGTTTACAACAGCAGAAGAAATGTTGGGGTATGCAAAGGTGGCACCGAAAAGGGAAGTATATATTTTCAAATTAAACTTTTGTATATATTCTTTGTTAATTTAAATATTTCTCTTTGAAAGAAACCAATTAATGCAGGCAAAAATTAATTTGTCTCTCAGTTGGCTTGGAGAAAATTTCATTAGAGTTTCTGTGACACCTAATGATACTCTGACTTGGCAAGTTTTCATTGTGATTTCTTACCCGACAAACTCCGCTTCCCTTTCCGTGGTTAGCGCCTCAAAATCCGGCTCCTCGGGCACTTCACTGCCAAGTTTGGGGAAGCCTTCGATGACCTCGGTGGCGACGGATGGCTGCTCCTCTTCTGGCTGCTTATTAAGCTGTCAAAAGCGACGCTCATTGCCTGTCAAAATCTTTCACTAAACTCGGACTCACCTCCTTGGCGCTGCTGCTGTCACTCAGGAGAGGTCCTCGGGTCGCATTCTGGGGAGCGGGAGTGGCAGTGGATGCCGATGAGAGGGTCGGCTGGACGAGGATGATGGCCAGCAGACAGCCGAGCGTCGCCGCTGTCGCTAGCAGTGGTTGTTGGCGGTGGCGGGGCCACATGGAGCTGTTGCGGAAATGGCCAAGAGCAGAAAGAGTTAGCACAGGCTAAGAGGGGAGTCAGGGGAGTCAGGGGAGTGCTGTGTGTGTGTGTGTGTGCTGTGGTGTGAATAACCCCGCAAAGCACGACAAATTCCAAGCGAAACATTTGGAGGAGCAGCATCGGCGGCAGCGGCCGCGACCGCGGCAGCAGTCAAGCCTGTTTTGGCCCACTCCAAAGGCAATCCTCCCGACTACTATGGCCACTCACTTGTCGGGCTGTTTGATTTCATCCGATACGATACGTTGCTGGATGATGATTTTTCCTAAGTGGCTGCCTTGGCACTTTGGCGCTTTTCTTTCTCTTTCGCGACGCGCGAGAGATTTTCCCTAGAAAAGTTGTTGAACTTGACGCCGCGCTTGCGTTCGCTTTGGGCTTATGTCATTGCTACTGGCAACGTAATGAATTATTAATTAGCCCCCCCGAAGCAGCGCCTCTTCGCCTGCCATTTAATTTGGAAAATTGAAATTGATGGCATTTAAAATGGTTCGTACGGGTTTTCACATAGTTTGGCCGCCTGTATTTTGATGGGCATTAAATATGCATGCCAAAACATATTTCACCTGCAATATTCATGGCTAAGTGGCCTTGGGTGCTTTGAGCCGGTCTCGTTCGTGGCCGAGAGGATGCAAGAAAGTGGAGCTTTAGGTAGGGAAATTGTTGCATTAATTGGGTATACAGATAACCATCTCAACGGGCGGCAATTAAATGCAGCACTCGCACACACACACCGAGGCCTAGGCAAATCCTTTTTGATTGGTATTTTGAAGGAGCCCGAGCTGCAGCTTATAATTGTCGAAAATAATGCCGTTTTGCTCTATTACTTCTATTAGCTCTTCGCTCAGCAACAAATCACAAGTCAATTTCAGCCGCTCCTAACTCAATTTGCACATTTAAATGGGGCTTTTGCTCATTTTGCACAATTTGCACTGTTAAATGGGTTTTTAAACCGTTTCGCTGCCCGATTCATTCATTCATTTACCTGCATCCATTAAGTATTTGCGCGACGGGGGGTGGCTGTTATTTATTCCGACGGGATGATGCGAAAACACTCAATTATTTATATTGATTGCGCGCCCAATTAAAACGCACTTATAATCACTTTTCTATTCGATTAAAACAATTGTAATTCTCTGAGTATTCCGATGGCACAAAGGTTATGGAGTGGGCATACACTGAGTATTTTTTCGGTGCGATTCCGCTGCTTTTTTGCGACCCTGCCAGCTGCGCGTGCGCGTTGCGAATGAAAGTGAAACCGTCTTGCACTGAGCATTTCGTTTTCTTTTCTTCGCCGTCGTCGTCGTCGTCGTCGTAGTCGTCTTCGTGGGTTGCAAGTTGCTGTCGTCGGCGATGTTGCTGCTGCAGCCTCCCCAGACGTTGCTGCCGATGTGGCTGCGATCCTTAAAGTGTAGCATAAAACTTGTCCAGCCGGCGATTGCGCAAGAGCCACCGCCGCCTGTCCATCTCGCTCGCTCCTCCGAGGCAGTGACATTTTTGTTTTTTTCTGGCTTTCTACGGCGACAGCATTGACCCTGCCAAAAAATTGCAAAGACAAGTCAGCGCGGGAAAACGGCCCAACTGGTTTTTACTGCCAATGACAGGGGCAATATGGTCAAAGCCCCGCTGGGCCCCTCCGGGCCAAGAGAAAGCCCTTAAGGCCCTGACACAGATGCGACTCTCTCTCTCTCTGGCTTCTTGCATTTCCTTGCCTCATAATACGGCAGTTGCAATTATCGCATTTACCCTGCACACCTGCCTGGTTCGATCACCTGTGAACGCATTGTTTCCCTGCATTTCCCGACGCTTCTCCTGCCATTTTCATTAATTTTTAATGAGGCGGTATTCGCTACGGCATCCGCCGTCCGCCGTCTGCCGTCCGCCGTTGTTGTGGAGCGTTTGACGTTTTCAGCTGATTGATTAATGTGGATGCGGTTTTGCACTTGCTTTTTATTCCTGTCTGATTTATTAAAATGCGACTTTTTTATGCTTTGGTAATTCAGTTTATTTATTGCATATTTAATGATATCGTTTTTCTCTTTGAAGATATATTTTTATGGCCAAATTATTTGAGTTGAGGAATTGAATGAATTTAAATGGAAATAAATTTAAACGGCTCGCTCGATTGGCCATTGAGTGGAATTTGGTTTGAATTAAATGGAAAATGGTTGTTTTAATTTAAATTGGAATTATAGAGACATCAAGAATTTTTAATTTATTTAATACCAAACAAATACATTTCTGAAGCAACAATTTCAGTTCAAAAGAACCTTAAATGTTACTTTAATCTTATGAATAAAAATAAAGTCATTCCAATAATAATGAAAAATACCATTTCAGAAAATGCAAAAATAAACCAAGCGTAAATTAAATAAATTCAAAAGGAGGAAACTCTATATTTATGGCAGGTATATATTCTTTGAATTTAAAGATAAGCCATTTGGTGGGTCCATAAAAATATAAAATAAAGAGCTCTTTGTAGTGTCATCCACTTTGGATGTCTCCGAAAAATATCACCCAAATATCAACGAAATGTGGGGAAAGCGGACGTTCTATTAAGGCTAATGCCGCCATTACAACGCAGATATAGATCCAGCGATCATTCGGGTGTGATTTATGGCTCCCATAATCGGTTAGCTTCTTTATCTGTTTGCATCTCATTAAAGACATGTTGCATGCCTCATGCACACACATTTTGACTTTCACCAAATGCTGAGCTGCAATGGAAACTGAAGCTGAAACTGAAACTGAAACTGGAACTGGAGCCGAGATCACCGCTTTTTCGGTTGGCATTTCCTCCGGCCTTTTCCGCCACTAAACTCGCACCAAAACTCGGAGACAATTATGATGAAAAGCGATTGCA
Organism: Drosophila orosa; assembly: GCA_018904745.1. Classification (NCBI taxonomy): domain Eukaryota; kingdom Metazoa; phylum Arthropoda; class Insecta; order Diptera; family Drosophilidae; genus Drosophila; species Drosophila orosa. The sequence continues at coordinate 10,708 of JAEIIH010032169.1, forward strand.
TAAGCGAGTGTCGGTGCAAATCCAGAAAATCCCAAGCCAAGCCGAGAGCTCCGGGGAAATGCGAGCCATAAATTGGCATGACCACCAGCTCGAACCACCTCGGACCCCGCAAAATTTTGACTTGGCTAATTTTCGCCGGATCAGCATTTGGGAAAAGTGTAACAGAAGTCGCCGGTTGGTTTCCTTCCGCCTGGAAAATAAAATCAACTTGTCGATGGGAAAAGTCCACGCCACTATTGCCGCATTTGCAAAATGTTCGAATAGTTGGCAAAGGAAATCTCTCAGATGCCTTGACCGCAACTGAAATTGGACGATGAAAATGAGAAATGAAAAAAGAAATCGCAGAAATTGCGGAAAAATCTATTAAAAACAATTCGCTTAATTTCATTTGGCGCCACTGCTCATATTCAGCCATTGTGCTTCCCCGAAAGGCGCATTCGGGCGGAAAAGGCGGCTAATTAAGTGCGCAGGGCAAATGAAATATGAGTGAAAAAGGTAATTACAATCAATGGGACCCATGGCGGCATCGGTGGGGCCTCAGACCAAAAGCCAATTTCATGCAACAATCAATCAAAAACAATTTTTAATTTTGCGTTAACAATTTTCAGGCTGATCTGCTTTTTTCTTCGCGCATTCATTCATATTTTTTGCCACGCTTTTGGCCAGCGCGTTGTTGGTTGGCTGGTTGGCTGGCTCTCCTTTCGTCCATTTTAACTGTGTGAAGTAAATTGGAAAATAAAGTTAAAATTAAAATGCATTAATTGAACTGTGAAATTTCAGGCGAGCGTATTGGTTGGGAATGGGTGTGGGGGAATTATGGGCGCCCATCGATGTGCAATGGAAACGATTTTAATTGTCAGCGTTTTAAGCGCGTTTAAAGTCGCGACAACTTGACAGCCGGATGATAATAAAGCCCGTGTGTGCATTACCATATCCCTGTTTTCTTGACCATTTTTAAGCCCATTTGATATCCAAAGGAGCAGCAGCTGCACTTCCCCTAATGCCCAATTAGGAGATTTCTCCAACTGAGTTATCGCCTTTACGAGTGCAAAAATGCATTCCCAGCTATATGCCACTTATCGGGCCACATCTGTCCTGGTCCCACCCATTTTTCGAGTGCCTCTGGCCAGTGCTTTATGGCCAAGAGACTGGATCTCGCTCGGGATTTCGGTTCCTCAACGATGGCGCCTATCATAAGCAAATTGAAACATGTCGATATCTCGCCGGGCGGTGGCTCCAATTGGCGGTTTTCAGAGCCGGTTTCCACACGGTTCACACTCGTATTTGACTTTGGCCAGGCCGCGGCAACAATTAAAACGAAATGCGCACAGTAATGCCAATTGGCGATTGCGGATATCTGCCAGTGCCAGTGCCAGTTGGAGGCTGGAGTATGGCAGGGGATTGGGGGTATATAGAGGGGACACGATGCCCATTAGTTGGGGCACCTTTCGCTGTGGCGCGTGCGTCGACATTAGCCACCGCAGCCACCTCGCTGCTGGTCACTGTCATTACTGGCGAACATTACAAGTTTATTCCACTCGATCACTGCTGCTCGGGAATTTTGATTGATAAATTACACTGCAAGAATGATGGCAGGCGAACAACAGGTATTTAAAAGCGTTAATCATTGGATGCAGAGTGGGGAGAGAGCAGATGCGATCTTGTAAATCTAGATACATATGCTGATTTCTTTGCTAGGTAGCCCTTAAGAGGCCTTAAAGTACAATATATGCTGATCTCTTTGTGCTAGTATAAATTGTAAATTGTACCATTCAATTTCAACTTTAAATTCTCTGGGTTTCGAAAACAACTTTACTCTGAGTAATCTCAGGAACTGAAATATTTACTCTGTAGCAAACTTTTGCAAGGAGAAATCTCCACTACTTAATTATCTCTGGAGTCTCGTAACCATTTCTTTCCGTGGCTCCGTGTGTTAATGCAACCATTAGCCTCACTGTACCGTACGCCCCCGCTCGAATTCGCTGTAATCTCGCTGGCGCCTCGGCAAATCGAAGGCATTTCACTGTCATTAGCGCCCGAAACCGGCCAGGTTATCGATGGGGCTCTCTGGCCGCTGCTGATGTTGGCCAAACAGGTTGCCCGACGACTCTTTAGGCCAAAAAGTGTAGCAGCCAGGTCCACACAGAAACACACACGCAGCCATCCTGCGGTGTCGATGTACTTTTGATTTCCAACTAATAAACAAGAGCCGCTCGCTCCGTCCCCTGGCTTTTCGGCGTTGACAACGCAACTCTGGTATTGGGCCAATGCACCAAACCCGAAAACCGGAATCTCCTTCACGCAAAACGAGCCGAGCCTGCGGTCACCCAAAAGCTGAAATCGCCGCAGCCCGGCCTTTCCCTTTCGTTGGCCTCTGATTGATATTGATGCAACTGCCACGGCCACTGGAACTGCCACTGCAACTGAAACTGCAACTGCAACTGCCACTGCCACTGCCTGTGCAATCTGAGAGTGCAACAGCGATGCCAGCGAGCTTCATTGGCATTCCGTTCAGGTCGGGGTTCAAGCTGGCCAATTGCTCGGCATCCTCTCACAAAAGAAGCAAATGTTTGGCCGAAGTGTGCGGAATGGAAAGTGTTCTGGTGGAATTTAAAACGAGTCAGCTTAATAAAATATTTTTAAAAACAAAATAGAAGCAGTAACTTCGGAAGGCTAATTGTTGTATAGCCTTGGATCTTATCGAATTCAAAAGCAATCATACCTAGGCAATGTATTCATTTCAATTCGGAAAGCTTTTCTGTGCTCGTTTTTGAAAATGTACTGTCTTAATAATTTGAAGACTTGTCTACAATTGATTTTATCCTTAATTATTTAGTAATTTAATGGAAAATTAAATAATATATGACTTTTGACAATCTTATGCTCTCAAGAAGTCCTTAAATATTTTTATTCTTTAAATCGTTAATTGTATGGGTTACATTTTGAACTATTTAAAGTTAACAAAAAACCATAGCTAAGTTGAAAGTATATTAATTTCAGTTTTAAATATTCAAACCTAACGAACAAGTTAATAAAACTTATGAACATTAAACTGTAACCCTAAGTACCTTTTAAACCCACCGAACCACACTTGGTCAGCTATTAACTTTTGTTGTTAGCTGATGCTTTTCCTGGCTAATTTTCCCAGTTAATGCAATGAGTGTTTTTTTCCCACCCATTAGCCACTAAAGAGTATTTGCTGGTTGTTTTTCCTCAGCGCTTTTCCACATTGCAGCTTAATGACGGGCGTTCCTGGCGGCTGATTGATTGTCAGTGTGTGTGCGGGCGCGCCGCCACCCTTGCCATATTTCCCCGCCCAGTCCTTGGCCCAAGTGCACGTCCACCCGCCCAGTTAAAGAGATTTTCTTTTTGTTGCATTTCTCTGCTTTTAAATTTTATTCCATGTTCATTTTCATTTCTCTGTGTGTTGTGTGTCTGTGTGTGTGTTTCTGTTGGTGTTGTGTGTTGTTTGTTGGCTGCTGTCCTCCGCTCCGCTTCCCTCGCCATTCATTTTTATCTGCACTTTTATTTGCATTCTCCTGGCTTTTGTCTTTACTTTATGCTAAATTGGCTATTTTGTTTTGTTGCTTTGTCACTTAAACTTGTAAATTTGCTCGACCTCGAGGCCCCCGCACCTGGCCACTGGCCACTACTGGCCACTACTGGCCACTTGGCTTGCTGGCTTAAATGTAACAGTTTGCTTGGCCGGGTGGCCCGACCCTTGGCAGGGACTCGGAGTTATTGCTTTGCTGGGGCAGTGTGAACACGGGGCACGGGGTCGCTTAAGAGTTAGTTTTTGATTCTGTCTCGGCTTCTCGGCGTCTCGGCTGAGGTTTTGGCCAGCTCCGAGGCCTCGTTTACGGCTAAAAGTGTTTCTTGTGGTTGTTGTTGTTGGTGGTGGTTGCTTACATTTCTCTTGGGCCTATGACTTATATATGTAAACCGTTTCTGCTTATTGTAACACGTATTGTATTTGTATTTGTATTCGGTATTCGGTATTTGTAATCATTATCGTAATGGTAGGGGTTATTAGTGAGTCCTTCGCCCAACACTTTGCACTACAGATGAACACTCTGTCTCCCGTATCGTAATTACTCATTGGTTTAAAATTAATTTGCCACATTTGGTTTGTGTTGCACTTAGGAGCTAATATTTTCTTTAGTAATATACGTTTGTTTGTTTGTTTGTTGTTTGTTGCTGGTTGGCTTCTCTTTGTTATAAATAATATCTTGTAAATATTACCAACGCAATGCAATGAATCATAAATACAGTACGCACTTGACCATTCAATTGTCCGGTAATTATTTTGTTAGTTAACATGACGACGTGTTTGTTTGCTGGCTTTGTTCGCACAAATGCTCGCAGACCTAAGCTGACGATAAACGCAAGGAGGAAATCACTAAACTCAACTATACAGGGGCCACACACACAGTCGGATATGCCTGCGGGCATTGTCCTCTATGTGCATATGTGCATTCTCGTAAGGGTTAATTAATCTCAATTTAAACTTATCATTTTACAATGCTCCGTGATCGCTTTGCCAGAATTCTTGGAACTCTGCAATGTTGTCTCGCTGTGTGGCTTAAATTGGCGTTAGGTTCTTCTAAGTATTCTTGTTTTTACACTGATCTCTTAGCCTACCGATATATGTATATATTTATTTATACGTATTGCGCATAGGATATAGTAGTGTAAGTGTAGCTTAGATCGACTATGAAATAAATTACAAAAGCTTGGGCTTTGTACAAAAAATCCTTTAGCATGCAAACACACATCCCGCTGCTGATCATTAACTGAAATATTTTACAATAGCTGTCAATCGAATGTTTAAGTGGCCCTGGACTGTTATATTACATTCATAATGGCATACATTTTTCTGGAACTGCTACTCACGACACTGAATGGCGTTTCCTATTTGGTTTCAAACAACATTTAACACTTTTAATATTATATATCGATCTTTTCGTTTTCCTCTCTGGATTGAGCAATTCGCTACTCGAACATTTATGTACAATTATCGCTTATGTGGAGGGTCTTCGATTGGTTTTTTGGGGGGCTATATAATGATATTTAGTTCGTGTTACAAAAATATCCGTGTAGTAAGGTGAAACGATTTGCTTTTGGTCCGTTCAAACGATTGGAAAACCATAAGAAACTATAATGTGCGGTTTAATCTGTATAATAGAACGCAACTAGTTTATATTTAGACTCTCTTTTGATCATTCGCTTAATTTCATTTCCCAAAATATCTTACAGTTTGTTTGCTCGGGGCAAACTTTTCAAATGGAAGGAATTTGTTCGTGCCTGGTAAGTATTACTTCGTCTCTCTCGTCTCCGTTTACATTTACAATTTTAAACTATAGGTTCTTCTTCTTCTTCTTCTCTCGTGCTTTTAGTTCTAAACATTTTCAAAATATTTAACAAAATCAGTCACTTATCTCGATATCTATCTCGATCTCTCTTCATTATCGAAAAGGAACTTAAAGTATTCGTAATAATCAACTTTTAACAATGTATTTCCAAAAGAATTGTAAACTTTTCCTCATGTTTCCTCATTTTTTGGCATTTACGTTAAGCGCACACACATACACATTGACATACAGCGATAGGGTTACAGTTACACTTCCCACAGTTACTGTTACCGTTACTGTTCGAGTTACGTTGCATTTACTGTAAGAGTTACAGTTACAGTCAACGTTGCAGTAACAGTCACAGTTACCGTCAAAGTTACAGTTAAATCTAAGGGTTACAGTAAAAATATTGGAATAGCTTAGGGACAAAGAATGGTTGCCTTTCCGAGAATCTGAAAAGGAGCTTTGTTTGAGAGTTCAGATCGGCCCTGTCGGGGCTCCTAGCCTAGGGCAATTTTGATGCTTGGCTAAATCGGTTACAGATACACATACATATAGCTATATAGAGTAGTAGTTGTGTAGCATAGTCCACGTGGTAATGTCGAGTAATTGGGTAAGTCCATACATATGCTTAGCCAAGGGGGTTAGATTACATAGAACATGTGGTGTGGTGTGGTGTGCTTTGCTGTGTTTCGTAGTAGTAAACTCTCCAGGCAGGCACTACCCAAGAAATCTTTCACTCCGGCTCCCATTCAAACTCAGCTCTCAGTCACACGGATGTCCTAACCGACTTAAACCTAATGGCAAATGCCGAAACTAAGGGCCAGAGCCACGACCAGGGCCGGTACCAGTGGCCCGCTGGTGGCGGTGCTGTTGAACACGGGAAAGTGTATCTGCTCCGGCCGGTTGAGCTCCTCCTCCTCGTCGTCGTCGATGGCATTGGACAGCTGTCGATGGCGCTTGGTGAAGTTCACGTTGAACACGGCCTCGGCCACGCCGCCTGGGGACGAGACGATGAAGTAGAAGGTCCTCGGCACCCTCTCGTGCATACTGACGTACGTGAGCCGTGCCTCCTTGCAGAAGGGCGTGGGCAGATCCTGCAAAGGGTGGAAAAGCGGTTACAATTCCATTGGTTCAGGGGGATATTATGGGATCACTCACCTTCACCGAGTAGGCCAGCACCGTGCTGCCGTACTGATTTCCGGGCGTGAAGACCCGATCGCCGTGCAGCCAGCGGGCGGCATGAGCTGGAGGATTGGCACAGAACTCCACGTTCAGGTGGAGCGGTGATCCCGGATAGGCAACGGGCGTGGCATTCAAGGCCATCGCTGTGGGAGCACCTGGAAATCAAACATAATAATAATTATAATTAGGTTTCTTTAGTTTAAACTGCTTGAATCAGGTGGGAAATTTCGATTAGATGTAACTTTTATAAGTCATCTTGTTAGATGCTTAAGAATAACGAGAAATGTATCAGGGCTCTTCCAAATGCAGCAATGAGAAACGCGTTGGATTAGTCCCGCAGAATTGCTATTGGAAACTTTTGTGAATGTGATTCCCAGTGGGCGATGGCATTGCCGCAGCCTTGGCTCGTTAGCCAGCCCCCTGGGAACTTTCTGCACCGAGATTCCCTAAGCAAACTTCTGCTTAAGCCGGTCTACGTCGCACTTCGCACATGCTAAGCCAATTCCGGCGCAACTGTACTCCGGCGCCAAGTTTGCTGCTCCGCCTCGCAGCCTCGCATCAGCTGCAATTAAAGGCAGGGCGCAAAAGTTTAGTGCCGCCGTTACCGCTGCCGCCATTGCCATCAGCATTGCCATCGTCACTAATTAAAAGCGTATCACCCGACAAATGTGCCACTTACTGCCACAGCATCCACCCGAACGCCCTAAAGCCCTCAAGGCCGATCTGCACCTCTGGAAACGCTGGCAAAACTGGGAAAGCGGTGAGCGTGGTGTGGTGTGGGAAAAATCAAAATAAATAGAGGACAACATGTCGAGGGGCTAAAGGAAAAGTTGGCCCAAGAACGCTGAAACTTCATTAAAAAGTTTGCGCCAAAGCGAATTTTGTGGAACTTATGTGGGCCCAATGCCGGAGAGCCAGAGAGAGTCGGGGATTATCTCGGTGAGATGCTAAGGCCCAACGATGTTGGCCAACACTGCGACAATCCAATTAGACACATGTGCCAACCCTTTCTGCTCTCTGCTCGGTCTCACGACCCTGCCTCAACCCCCTGGGTGGGTTGCCACCTCTGCCACTGTTGCAGAGCATATTTAATTATCGAGAGAGGCTCGAAATTTTGCAATTTTCCCCATCATTGCCCTGAGATAGAGACCGACCTCAGTGTCAGCCCAGTCAGCCAGTCAGGGGTGATGGCCAAATAAACTTGGGCCGCAATGGCGAACCTGGCAAACCAAATACAAAATGGTCGAAAGTGTTAAGTGCAAATGAGTGTTGCGAGGGGCCGGCCAGACACAAACAAAAACAAATCGAAGAACCACTCGTTCGACACTCACAAATTTATAACCAGCGAAACCCCTGGGACCTGGGCGACTAACTGTAAAATCAATTAAAGCAAGTGCGGCAGGGTTGCGACTCCTGCCAAATTATGCGTTCAACGCCATTTTGTCGAGCCCAGGACCTCGGCCTCTCTGCCCCTGGCAAACCCGGGGAAAAACTGTAATTTATTTGACAGCCAAAAATGATTTTTGCATGAGCTCTTATCCCCCGTTCCCCTTTACTCGGCTCTCAAAGAGATTTAAATTCTATTTTGATTTGCAGCCAGTGAACCGTGTGCCAGCATTTAACCCCCCGGGTACGGGGAACGGATCCCAGGTGGGATGGCTGTCGACGGTGCCCCCAAGGTCAGTCAGTGCTTTGGTCATTGGTGCGACTTTTAATTTGATTTCCACGCCGTGAACCCGGGGGCGCCAAATAGAAATGGGTTTTCAATTGCCCGCAAGTCGGAGAAGGCCAAGAGAGTGGGAAATCAACCCGAGTTATTGAGTATTTCTTCAGAAAATAACTTGAATGCGCCCAGCCAATCCTTGGAAAAGCCATGCGTGAAAGACAACAGCATCATCGGGAAAGAAAAATAGTCGGGAGGACTCAATTTGTGGAGCAAAAAGCAAGGCAAGAGCAAACAAACAATAACAAGACAAAAACAGGGACTGAAAAGTTGTGTTCCCCCAAGTAATTGCAGCTTGCGAATGAATACGAAAATTCAATTATTTTCGGTCATTATTTTTTCCTTCTTACGTTTCTACTAGAGGGCCAACACTGTCTCGTCCCTGTCCCCCCCGGGTTCCCTTCGCAGGCAAACGCATTTTATGCATCCGCGTAACAACAGCGAAGGGAGGTGGCTGGAAAATAAAAAGAGGACATCAGCTTTCGGGGACGTGCAATCAATGGGACGAAGTCAGTTTCGAGTTCCAGGACTCGTCGCTCCTCATCCTCCTTCCGGCCGAAGTGTTGCAAAACGTTTTCCCTTGTTGGTGTTGCCGTTGCTTCGCTGTGGATACTGCCTCACCTCTTTGCAAAGTTTCCGCACAAAAGGCAACTACGAAAAATTAAGTTAACTTTTTCGGGCAACGGGAATTGAGTAATTTTCAGCCGTAAAACTTTATTATTTCGGACGCAGGACTTTGTCTGCCCCGAATCCCGAACCCCACAACACTCCCCATTCCCTCCCCTCTGCATTGTTGTTGCAGCAATTGTAGAACATGCAAAGTTGCTGTTATTGTTTAAATATTTATTTTCAGCTGTTGCAGCTGTAAATGCTGGCAGGAAAAGTTGTCTAGTGCCCGAAAGTGGGCAAAAACATGCAAATTTCATTGGGCCAGCGCGGAAAGAGGAACCGCCAAAGCAACTCTTCAGGCAAATGGGCCAAAGCAACATGTAATTACATTAAGCCAGTCGAATTTAGCAACATTTCTGAATGGTTTCCAGCGGCCAAAGCGAAAGGCACTAGTCTAGTTTAGAAAAAGAGTCCTTTGCAAGGAGGAATAAAATAATAAACAAACTACTAATGCCCTAAATAACATTCACGGTTTATTTGAGTTGATAAAGCTAGACTTGGCCAGTTTAAGATGTTGGAGAATGTGATGAAGGAAAAATTAAAAGCCACATCATGCTAGTCATAATTTATAAACGACTTTTCCCGCAATATTCCCCTTGAATACCATTTTAATGAACCCCTGAATGTGCCAAAATGCCAATGAAATGCCAGAGTTCTTCAGATTAGTGCCTGCCATTACAGGTGGAGCGGCGGTTGAAACATGCCCAGGGGGCCCCAAGGCTCCGGCTGAGATTCCGATTCCGGCGGAGAGTCCGGCTAAATGTTATTAAGTATGCAGGGCTCCGGCGGAAGGGCGAGGGCGGAAAACGCTAAGATAACAGGCAATCCGACAGGCAGCAAGTGAAAATAACAATCATAATATTCAATTATGCAATGGTAGCCCGAGGAGCAGCACAACCTGGACGGGGATCCGGCTACCGGGGTGCAGGAGCCACTGGCTTGCTTGTTCCATGTTCCATGTTGTGCCCCTGAATAATTAATAAACGTTGTGTGCACTTAATGCAAAAAGCTGCAAATAAAATTACCAACCGCCGAGACAAAAAAGACAGCCGCCTCGTTGTGTGCTGAAATCATTGCCAGCTCGGCTTGGGCTCGGTTCGGTTGGGTTGCTGGAAAAACAAAGCGAACTGGACCGGAGCGAGGCTCAAATTGAAATTACGTGCCCGGGCTGAGCAATCAAAGAGGGATTAGCGGCTGTTTTTGCTTTTAGTTTGCCATTTGTCACCTGCCAATTCGGGATCCTGGTCCTGGACCTGGCCAGTGCCCACCTTTGGGCGCTTTTAATTGAATTTATTGTCGCCGAGGTGGTCGCTGAATTATTGATTGCCGCGATGACAAGCTAACCCGGCCGAGGATGCCACTCTGAAGCAGGTCCGAGAGCCTTTCAGGCTTTTCAGCATTTATCTTAAGTTTGGCAACTTTTAGGGCCAGCCCAAGCCTAAGCTGCTCAAAAATTAATGAGGGGGCGTTGCCGGTGGCGCTGGCGTTGGCGTTGGTATTTAGCCAAAAGGTTGCGAAACTTTGCCAAGTCATCTGCCGTGTTTGTGTGGTTGGCCGTGGGTTTTGTCAGTCGGAGCACGCGTTTTCCTGCGGCTCAGAGAATTTTCAATGGATTTTACCCGGCAATACACTCGGAATAAAACTAGGTTAATTGTGAGGTGATTAATATGCGAATTGCTATTGGTTTGTTATTTATTAGCTTAGAAAAAGCTGATATGTTTAGTATAAAAGTTAAACAAGCCAAAGCAAATGCTTATTATAAGGAACCCTCGCCAAGTCTCTGCTTTACATCATACGGTTCTCCAGCTGGACAAGTCGCTGGCTTACGTCCCGGGGCAGGATGCGACAATAGGCCCCCATGTAGGTCAGAGCCTTGGCCCTGCCCCGCAGGTGCTGCACGGTGGCATCTCGTTTGGCGTACTCCGATTGATTGTCGACGGCCTTTAACTCCACAAATTCGACGTACACCATCTCCATGGCGGCGAGTAGGACGCAGGGCAGCACTTTTATGATCTCCGGACCCATGGACTTCAGATGGGTCATGCACTGGTCCACCTCCAAGCTGTGGGAAGGTATTAACCCATTGGTGTTCAGAATAGCCGATGCCGAAGGCATTTTTCCCGCGTTGTAGTAATCGAAGAACTGCATCAGCTGCGATAGCATCTTGTAGGTGTGCATCACAGGAGCCTTTACGGTTGGATTCCCGTTCGCAATCATAGAGTCCAAGCGCCTGATAACTTTGGCCAGTCGATCCCGCAGGCTACCGGGTCGCCCTATCTGGTGAATCACCTGGGAGAGCAGGGAATTCACCAGGATCATCGCACGCTCCAGCTGCCCGGCTATGAAGTAAAGCTTGATGGCCGCCTCGTAGTTGGTGCGGCTGGCCAGCTCATCACCCACCATGGCGGCCAGCGAGTACTTGTCACAGCCCATGGAGCTGAACTTGTCCAGGACGCCGCCGCTGTGCTGGTTGGAATTGACCCTATCCTCGACCCCGAAGATAAGCTGAAGCATTTTGTCGTCACACTTCTGCACAATCAGGTCGCAGAAGCAGATAACCGTGGCATTGTGGCCGGCCTTGGTCTTGAAGTGTCGCAGTTGGTAGTAGTAGTGAAGGGCCTGGACAGTGTCCGACTGCTCGAAGCATTTGGTGTACATGACGATCAGGCGCACGAGATTGAGGCGCTTCATTGGCGGTGGATCAGCCGGCTCGGAGCTGATCAGCGGCTGCTGCAAGCCGCTGGGTGTTCCCAGTTGGCTCATCTCGTTCAGGGCAATGGCCATGTGGACGGCGTGTGATCGGTTCGACAGCGTGCGGGCCAGCATCTCGATGGCGGCCTCAAATTGGCCGGTGAGGACCAGAATCTCGAAGTACTGCGGCTCCTTAATGCTGTCGTTGGCATAGTTCTTACCGTATTTTTCCAAGACGAGCGACTGGAGGCCGCCGTAGGTCAGCTGCTCAGTGCAGTAGTCCCCCTTGTCCTGCCCCTGCAGGATTGACAGCTTCAGCCACAAGAAATCGTTGGACTTGGCCATCAGTTTCGCGTGCCCCTCGTGCGGGTCGCAGGCCAGCACAATGGCGTAGACGGCCTTCTTGTACGGATCACTGCAGTCGCGCAGCTTGTCCCTGTACTCGAGCTTTAACTTCCGCTTGATATTCTCTACCTTGGCTTTCGAATCCTCCAAACGCTGCGCCGTCATAAGCTTGAGGAGATCAGGGCAAGTGGCCGATTCCTTGAGGAACTGCACAGCCGCAGCGTGGTCTCCACAACGCAGACTGTGGTAGACGAGGGGCCAAAGCGGCCTGCAGTGCACCACGTCGTGCAGCCCCTCAAGCGAATGCTGGAACTGGAAGCTGACATTCACATAGGAGATGACCAGGTTGTAGACATTGGGAATGCCGCCGCGCTTCGCAATCGCCAGGTTCTTCTCGGTGCACTCAATGATATGGTTCTTGTAACGGCGCTCCAGGAAAGTGCGCGCCTGCTGGATGTACTGTGGAGTGGATTGGCGACTCTGTATGGGATCGATATTGGGCGACGGGGAAATCCCCTTGGTCATGTACCGCAGCACATCCCACATCTCGCGGACGTCCGGATCTTCGAAGGACAAGTCAGAGAAGCGCGCCATCAAGCTAGTCCGCTGGGTGAGAGACGCGGCGTAGGAGCAAATCTCCTTCGCGTAGAGCTGGTCGAGGGCGTTCATGCGCGAGATTGGAGCGAGTGCGTCGAACACCCGGTGGCCCTGCGTTTCGGGAAAGTCCTGCTCGCCAGGAGCCATCATCGCGTTGAGCATTGCTTCCTTCTCTGTCTCCCAGTCTGTGTAGACGCCGTGCCACTTCCGACGCTCCACGGTTGAGTATACATCAGATTTGGTCTCTTCGATGACGTCCAAGATGGCGGTTTCACTTTCATTCTTGAGGAATCCATTGATATCGGTGTCAAAGGGCTGGACTGGCTGAAATGACTCGGGCACAGGCAAGTGGTCTAGCGTTTTGTTCAGCTTAGACAGGTCCATGCCCTTGGAGCCGAGCAGTTTGTGGGCAGCAGTATCGTTGGTGCCGGATTCGGTGACACGCGAGTGCAGCTTCTCTGTGGCCTCGAGCACCTGCTTCAAGGTGCGGTCCACGTAGGGAAGATCTGTGGCTTCCCCGGTTTCCCTAGCAAGGCGTTCTGCCTGGATTACCAGATCCTCCAGATTCATGTTGGATAGGAAAAAAAGTATGGGAAGGAAAAACCGGCCGAGTCTAATTGAAGTGATAGGTGACAGGAAAAGGAAGCAAGTGTCAGTGTGCCCAGCTTTCGCAAACGTTGGGAACTTTCCTGTATTTAGAATGTTTTCCAGCACTGTCACTTCTACTGAAGTGAGACCAAGGCTCTTTGTATGACATCCTAATAGCAAATTAAAGTCAACAAGCATACCAAGCATAATTTTGTTCAATGAAATATGTTTTTTTTAAGCTTACAAAACAATGTATACATGTAAAATATGTAAAATAATCTTAGGTAAGCTGTTGGTTATTTTGAAACCAAAAGGCAAACAGGCACACTTTGTACGGTAACGATGAATAATATAAGTTTTTTAATTAATAATATATTTTTTTTAACATTGAATAACTACTTTTTTCACTTTTTATTGTTTGGAAACTTGATGCATCTCTGGAATCTACTTTTCTCAGCGTGTAAGCATAAGCGGACCTGCTAGCTTGAGGACACTGATACTTTACTTTTCCTAATTGAAATCCCTTCAAGTATGTCGACTTCAAAGTCAATTGCTTGGGGACAAATGCACTGCTCCACAAAATCTGAAAGAGGAGAACTGGACCAAACAAACTTTGACGCTGTGTGGTGACCTCTAAGTGGCGAAAGGGACAGAGATTGATATATACGCTGGAGGTGGTTATATCAGCAGGGTTATCTTAATAAGAACACGCCAGCTTACCAGCTTCCATCTATTTTGAGGACATCCATGCAGTATGTGTGCTCGCTCGTCTGAGTGTGTAAATATCTCTAACCCAAATCTTGAAAATTTACAAAGCGCGCTTCCATAGCTGCTTCTATTGCTCTGCCCGACCTCCCCAGCCTCTTTTTCGGCGTTGTCAACACAAATTAAGCTAGCATGTAGGGCTGAATGCACAGTCACAGGTCTCCGTCTCCGTCTAAGGCTCCCTCTCCTCCGCCGTAGTTTACGTATTTAAATATGCTCTTTCACTTTCAATATCAAATGAGTGGCTGGTTGGCAACTTTTGGCTGGCAGCAAGATTGCAACTTGCAGATACGTAGATACTTCGGCAAAGTTCGCCGTGTGTGTGCGGATAGGACTAAAGTTTGGATGAACAGCTCTCTCTCTCCGTATGAAACAGCAACCCAATTTGGAGACCTCCTGTCGCCTCCGCCCCTACAGCCATTGCAAATTGCACAAGTTGCCAAAAATCGCTTCACATGTGCCACTTAAAGTTTTCGGTTTTGGGCCCCCCAACCCCATCCTGCAGCCTGCATCCTGCAGAATGCAGAATGCCAAACTTGCAAGTTGGCAGGACTCCCCTATGCCAGCTAGCTATGTTTTTCGGCCCGGGCTACCTGCCACTTGTAAATTTAATAAAATTTTGCATTTTTTGTTTATTTGCGCCCTGCCGTGAAAGTGAGATGTTGGAAAACTTTTAAGTGATGTTGGTAAACACACAAAATTACGGTTAAACAAGAAGAAAGTGAAGTTGGAAAGGAAGGGAGAGAGAGTGCCAAAGTTTGATGGAATCGAACGTTCACTTTGTGGAGCTCTTCAAACGATGGCAACATTGGATGGCTTCTTGACTCTTGTCATCGATTTTTAGAGTACCTTTTGGTGGGTTAATTAAGCAACTGATTAATTAACTAATAGGGATATTACAGGAACAAGAATTTACATAGTATTTACAACGAAACATCATCTGTAAATATTATTTAAATTATAATTCCCTCCCCGAGGGCTTTAAAAAAGGGTTTCCTTAAATTCCCGCGTTTAAATAGAAAATTGTTTGATGAAATCGAATGTCCCTTTCGTGTTGCCAATCAATTGTAACCACAAAAGGACTAGCGACGGACCAAGGGGTTAATGGACCCAGGCCCACACAACCCTGGCGCCAGGTGCCACGCCAGGACCAAAACCAGGACCCGGACAGGACCCCATCGTAGGCGCCTGATAAAATTCAGTGTCCGACGGCTAACGGTGCCAATGTTTGCGGTTATGGAAATGCCAGCCCCAATCCCTCCCTTATTTTCGGACACCCTTTTGGGTGTGGGTATGTGTGTGGCAGGCCTATGCTTTATGGTCTGACATTTGACATTTTTATTAGCTTTGTGGCGACGCCGTTTAATTACTTTGCACGCTGCGAACAATGTCCGGCCTGGCCGTTTTTATATGCACTTCCTGCCCGGCGAAATGCAATTAAAATATGCATTTGAGTTATGCCGGGTGTACGAAACAAAAAAAATAAAGGATTCTCGAACATGCGTGGACAGCTCATTACCATTTAAAACGTAATTTTCCCAGCTGTAACGAGGCATTAAAATCCAACTAGCCCCGTCTGCTCGTCTGCTTAACCCATTAAGATCATTGCCTTGTCCCGGGAAATTAAAATAGCCAGCTTGCCCGCTCTCTCACTACGGCCGTAATCCACTTGAGGCCAGCATGCAGCGGGGTTGACATCAGTAGAGACCCTCCTCTCGGCCTCTCCAGCCTCTTCAGCCTCTCAACAGTCGCTTATTAGTTCGGCGCAAAACCAGCAAATGTGGCTGCCGCTGGGCACAATTGGTGGCCGGGTCGCGAAAGGGGTTGGATTGCCACTTGCCTCCTGCCACTTGGCCAGCGCCCCTCCCGCTGGCACCACTCGATGTCTTGTGGCGCGGAATTTGCATGCTCGAGCACGGAAATCAGCTGCATTTTGCTAATATTTGTAAGAGGTTTTAGGGTAGTGAAAGGGCATATTGATTTCTATATAAAAATGTCGAACGAATTGGCTTTGACAATTTTAAAATGGCTAAAAGAACACTGTGTGAAATAATAATTTAAAGAAATTCTTCAAGGGCAATAAGGTAATCCCAAAAATATAAGAAGCTCTTAATTCCCCCTACTATTCTCCCTATTAAGCTTACCAGGATCCTTAACCCACTTCTCTAGGTATTCCTCAGTCGTAACACCTTTAGCTTTGCCAATTATTTTTCCAGCTGAAGTGCGAGCTGGTCAAGTGGCGGGAATTAGTTTTGATTTTTCCAGAGAGGCCACACACAAGGCTGTTGGCTTGTTTTACTGCCTGCATCCGGTGGGTTCACAAGGGTGGAGGTCACGAGTGGGCGGGCGGTGGAAAGGCCGGTCCGCTGGCGACATTGCGACGTCTGGTGGCGTCTATTTGCACAACTTTTTCAGCTCATTTCCGCTGCAGCTGCAGACAGGCGACGAGGACCCAAAAGCGCCCCAAAACAGCGCCCCAAAAACACCCACAAAAGTCAGCATACTCCACACAGCTATTGCTGTCTCGCCTGGCCCAGCCAGGGAAATGGCCAAAAATGATTTCTGCAACTGTCTGAAAAGTTTTACATGCTGCCTTGGTGGCCATTTTTTAGCTTCACGGGGTGTTTCTGATGACAAGTTTTTGACTTCATATTTTAACTAACGACTCCAGACAGACAGACAGACGGATGGAGAGACGACGCTGGGCAGCACATATGGAAAATTATAATTTAGTCAACATTTTTTTTTTTTTTGGTTGTTGGGCTGCTCTTTGCTAAGGAGAGAGAATGTTAGTGTGTGTTTTGCTGGGAAATTGAAGCGTAAAAATTAATGCTTGAGTGCATTCTGTGCAAAAGACAACACACACCGACAAATAGAGGCAGAAGGGACGACACAAAACTGTTGACAACGTTGTTGCAAGGACCAGCCAGGATACGGATAGTAATGAGTGGGTAAAGTTTTGGCATTGCATTCGACCAAATGTTTTCCTTTGGCTCTCTCTATCTCTCGGTGAAATTACTTTGGCAAATGCACATCCTTCGGGCAGGGGTTCCTTCGAATATCTGCCAGCAAATCAATCGTAAATCGAAGCGAGTGCCGAACTGGAATCAAATTATTATTCTCAGATCCCAAATTCATACTTCAAAGTATTTTCAGGCCTCTCTGTCTGTTTGTCTGTCTGTCTATCCCCCGGTCGGTGGTTAAACTATTTACCAATCTACCAGAGACTCCCTTGGGCTTTCGTTTTTGGAAAATGCCATAAAGGAGGACTTTGAAGTCGTCGACACTGGGTTTAATTTTCATTTCAATGTATTTCTTTTGAACAACCCTCGTCGACAAGTCCGTTTCGAAAACGTTTATCTAGGGCTCAAGATCGCTTTCGGGGCGGAGTTGCGAGGCATTTAACATGCAATTTGGCGCAGCTGCCGTGAAAATTCCTTGCCGAATTTAAAGCCTTGTCGCAGGGCGCAATAAATTGCCATTTAAATGAGGCACAAATGAAAAGCACACGAGGGGGGAGAGCACAGAAAAAATTCTTCAGCATATTTTATGAAATGGAACCCTCAACAAAAAGAAGAAACTGCCACCTAATGAGTAGAAACAAAGCAATATTTGCTGGCAAACGCGCCAAATTCCAAAAGCAAATTTGCCAAGAAGAAAAATTACGCATGGAAAATGAAAAAATGCGAAAATATTTCCTCCTCCATACGTTGATCAAAAGCGAGGCGGCGGCGAACATGCATATTACAAATTAGCATGCATAAAGCAGGGCCAAGAACGGAGTGGCCAGGGTGGAAAAGCTGGGAAATTCGAGTGTGCCAGCGCATAAAGCAATATTTATGTTCGCGTATCGCTCGAGGGGAGTCGCGTTGGAGTCGGAGGGCTACGTTTCTCGTTCTAAATTAAGCGTGGAATATGCGTGGAGAAGCTTTTATTAAAACAGGCCGAACAACAGGACTCCGCCTCTTATTATTACTTTGCAGAGTCGCAGGCTCTCAGCGTCTCTCTGGTTTCTGGTTCATGGTTCCCGGGGTTCCTTGTTCTTGGATTGTAATGAAAATTCCGCAAATAATCATTAAGGGGGAGGCTTCTCGCAATAAGGAATATAGAGAGGTGCCAAGTGTTGGTAGAAAACTCGGCATTAAGTGGGCTTTATCTTTGTCTTGGCAACTAATCACTCATTTCAGCTAGAACAGCCTTAACAATGTGTTAAAAAACTATGTTCCTCTACAATTGAGTTTCAAGTTGTTAGTTTTAAGCTTCCCTTTTAAAAATCATTTAATATTTAATTTTCAAAACGTCCAGTGCCTGGGTAATCTTCATTAAAATTCACTTTGAAGCCACGAGAAAAAAAAGGGGAATAGCTGCTACTTGGGGCAACTTTTCGCTGCATTTGTTTAAATTACATAAAATTGCAATGCATGGCAGGAACAAAAAGCGCTGGCAAGAAGGCAAAGTCTACTACTGAGCTACTTTTGCCAACTGCCAGTTAACATATGCAGAGCTTGACACGCCCCTTCGCCCACCAAACACACACCAGTACACCAGCACACCAGCACACACACACTGTCAACAAGAAAACGCCCACATAAAGTTAACGACAGCGAACGGGGGCAAAAATAAACCGAACAAAAAAATATAACAAAAAAAAGAAGAAGGAAAAGAGTGGCGAAATTGTGAGAGAAAATTGTTATTTAATTTGTGTGAGTGCTGAACATTTTTGCAGCTGCTGTTGCTCAAGTTCCTGCCTGCAAAACTTTTTGCCCAGCACACGCACTAAACTTTAACACAAGCATAAATTTTGGGCGCACACACAGGGATAGCCGGGGATCCTTGTAAGTAAGTGCACTTTGCATTGGGGCCGCCGCGAATCCTTTTGGCTTTCTTCAAAATTCATATGCACATTTATTTTATTCGCAGCCCGCCCCCTCAAGGAGCTGCATATGCAAGTAGGTGCTGCAGCTTCCCTCCTTATTTGTTGCATAATTTTCAGCCCACCAAAGACCACCCACAGGGCCCCACGAAGCGTAAAGGCAACCGAGGCTGCAATTTCAAGTCACGACTTCATTAGGAGCGAGGAGCGAGCAGCGAGGAGCGAGAATAAAGGGGAAAACTTGCATATGCATAATGAAGACCTGCTTTCATCTCGGCCTCGGACTAATCAAAAATGTCAACGAAGCAAATGATTGAGGCCACTGCTAATAATCCCTTTGTCATCGCTTTCTGGCCCTCTGCCATTTGACTTGGTAATTATGGCCAGGTATAAGCGGGAGAGCTGCCTGTTTGAGGAGCGATTACAAGGCAGTGCCAGTCTTTATTGGATGAAGCTCATCCCTGCTTTCCCAGTTTTTTACCCCTCCTTTATTTTTTTTCTTCATCGTCTTCTTGGGGCTCGATTCTCTGGGCGAAACTTTGCAGACGGCAGCGTGGAGAACTTTTTCCGAGTCGCTCTTTGTATTTTGTTTAATTTTACAAGCAAACACAAATAGTGGAAGTAACTAAAGCATCCACAACTCCTTTGCCGCTGGGCTGTGAATTTAATCTATTGTATGGCTGTCGCATCTCTTCTTTACTTCGTTTTTTTTTTTTTTTTGTTCCTGTGCTCCTCCGTTATCCTGTCGTCTTTGACTGGGAAGCCTGGGAATCCTTTTGCCGTCTGGCACTTGATAAATATGACTATTTCACGCTTTCCACCACCAGCTAAACCCAGCTTACCCCATCTAAACCCATCCCCTGACGGCGGAGTCCTTGTTTATTTGCGTTAAGTGTTAGCAGCCACGCTTGTGCCAACCCCCGGCTCCCTCTTGCCGTATTTCCACTTCCTTGGCTGCTTTCGTATTTTGTTTATCTAGCACTCAATTTCGCAGTTTTAATGACAAACTGTCTTACCTTGAAATTGCATGCGGGAGCATTATAAGTGTCTCCATTTCGTGTACAACACAGCCCCCACACTCAGAGACGACGGCCAACCACTCCTTCTCCGGAGAAGGACTTTGTTTGATTGCTTGGCTTGGCTTGGGTTGGCTTGGCTTGGCTCCGGACAAGCCAGGAGATCCGGGGAGCCACTGTGTGAGCTGAGCTCTTCATGTTTGGATTGCACTCGAGGGTAAGCTGGGGCCAGGTCCTCGCTCTCATCTTCATCCTCTGGTCTTGGCAGCCACCCCTCCTCGATCTCTCTTCGCTCGACCACTTGGCAAGTTTTATTGTCTCAATGTCCACTTGGCTTTCGCCTCAAGACAACTTAATGCGCTGGAGAACAGCCACGGGGAAAGGGGAAAGGGGAAAGGAGCTGGAGCTGGTGCTGAAGGTGAACCTGAATGCCAAGTCAAAGCTAACGCATTTTCCTTAATTTCCGGCAGCATGATTTCCAATTTTTCTTTCAAATTCCCTTGCACTTGTCGTATACTTAATATCTGGCAAAGGACAGGCACGGAGACAGAGACACTGACAGGGGAAGAGCCAGCTGATTGGAATTGCCTTTTGCAATGTCATCAATCATGCGTCGTTTTCCACACGCCCAGGCAAAGATTTTGACAAGTGTCAATGCGACAAGAGAACGAGCGATAAGCCAGACTATAAAAGCGCACAAAAACCGAGCGAGCAGAGGTGAAAAAACGAAAACGGAGCGAAATCGTTGGGGAAAATCACATGCAAAGTAAAATGTCGAACTTCTGACAGCAAGAAAATAAAACTTTTCATTTGTTTTCCTTGGCTCTGGCGTGTCCCGAAACTGCTGTCAAAGTTTTTAATGTTTTTAACTCCTCGCTGTCACCTGAGTTGCCATCCATTCGGAAAAGCCTCCCATCGCCCATCGCCCCTTTGACCCCACCCACCGAAAAGTCATCCAAAACTGGGCCACACCCAATTTGCGGGAGTTCACTGCTCCAAGGTGTTGCAGCTTCATTTTTTTGATTGGTATGCCGGGTCACTAGGGGATTAAGTAATCGGAAGCTAAGAGAGAATCTAGGAAAAGTGTGACCAAAAGATAGATATCTTAAGAAAGTGTGACCATGTTTAAGCAATTTGGCTTTTGATATAAATATAAGTTTCAATTTGCCGAGACAAGACTTGTCACTGCTTCATGGGGTCACTAGGGGATTAAGGAGGATTAAGGAGCTTCCATCTTGAAGCAATAGAAGTTTACATTTATTTAAATAACCATAAATATTTTACATCTTTAAAATAAATCTTGTATTATCTTCAATGTAAAAGTACTAATAACTCACCCTTCACCGACACCGTGACGCTCTGCAGGACCTCCAGCTTCTTCTTGTTGGCCGGCGACTGGCCCACGCACTTGTACATGCCAGCGTCTTGGTACATGACGTCCTTGAGCGAGAACTGCCCGGTGGGCTGGCTGCTGCCGTAGCCAAGGCCACGCAATCGGGCCGAAATGGGGTCCAAGTGCGACCAGCAGCCCAGAGAGCCTAAAACGAGGGAGGGAAGACATGAAAGCCATTGCATAATTTAATTAAGTGACTTCCCGGGAGGTCGCAACAGTCGCGGCGGCACTCGGCACGCAAGTTTTAATTTCTTTAATTGATGCGTCGCCGGTCGAGAGGCCACGAACACGCCGGTCGAGCACTTTGTCTATTTTCGTATTTGGCCCAAAAGTGAGCAAAGTAAATTGCACGCATAATTAATTTCCAATTGCGCTAATTAATGAAGAGGCGCACAAAAGGCCACGACCACTGCCCCGTTTCGATCGAACGAAAGTAAAATGTAAAATGTAATTACAGCCCAGACGCATTTGTCATTCTAAATGGGCCACGAAAGCCCGACAGCCCGCTTCCTTTGAAGTTTTTGGCCAGCGGAAAGTGGGAGTAGCAGTTGGAGGAGGTTAGCAACGCTTTTGGCTTACCTTGCGGACACTGCAGAGTCACCGCTCCGCCCAGCTGCACTTCCAGCTGCCCCTTGTTGGGATTGTGCGAGGCAGCTGCCACGGAAACATCCTGATCATCCGGCTCCGAGGTAACATCCACCGAATCGTCTGAAAGAACACAAAACAGAGTACAGAGGTGAGTTAAAGCTGCCAATTCCGGGCCACATGTGGCGAATATTGTTCTTTAAAGCTCAAGCTCGAGCTTGATTCTATACATTCTATATTCTACAGTCGAATTTCTCGTCCTGCGCCAATCCCCGGGGCTGTTGGCAATTGTCAAATGTGACAATATTTCAATGACAGAGGCAGCAACAAATTGCTGACGCGATGGGAACACCTGAGTCACTCCGCAATGAGTTGTCACTTCCGTTTTGATGCCAACTAAAAGTGAAAATCGCTGCTCAGCTAGCTGGAAAATTGCCCGAGCTGCAATCTTCTTTGCCTTGCCGCAAAATTCATAAATACATATATTTTATGGTCGTATCCGGGGGCGGGAAGAAGGCCATAACGATGCTTCATTCTAATTTCGGAGCAGGCAGGCAGTCAGCAGGCAGGAGTCGCATATTTTCCACTTGCCTTGCCAGGCTCTGGCTTTAAATTTCAGCGCGTCCTTTGTGCGGCATACTTTATGGCGCCGTTCATATTACGGTATAAATAACAATTTGCCCCGACATGTGCCTAAAAGTATGCGGCCCGCCTCCGGCCAGGTCTGCGCGTCCTTTGTCTGCGGCCGGATATCGTAACAATAAGTTGCCAAGTGGCGACCTGCCTGGGAGACAAAAAGAAAAAAAACCCCAAAGAGCTGTAAGCTGTAAGCCCCACAAAGGATGCAAGGATGGGCGGGAAAAAAAACCTTAGAATCACCTCGAATCGCTGCTTGGACTACTCCTCGGGGCGACCATCAAATTAGCAGACCCAAAAGTGAGCCGCACAATTAACAGAAACTACTAATTACCAGGGGGGCCCGCTGGCAACTTTAATCGAAGGGAAACCCCCGAAGTAGCGCGCAGCCGAGATTTGAGAGGGGGGTTGCCATAAAGAGAGGGAGAGAGACCACGTTGCTCTCCAGCTACAATTAATTGTAAGCTCCTTTCGCCTCAGAGACCCTTCGTCGCATGTCAATCAGCCGGAGGACACCCCTCTGGACGGGGTTTTATTGCTGACAATAGCAAAAGTCCTCCCCTCGGCGAACGGGGCGTGTTACTTAGTCAAAATCACGTAGTTATAAAATTTTTTATTGCCCAACACAAAGGCGGACAAAGGCGGCGGCGTCGTCGCTCAAATTGACAACTTCAATGGCCAGCAGGGGGTGCAGAGCAGAGCGAAGTGGAGTGGAGTACAGGGAGTGCTCTAGTGCAGCTTTGACAGAAATAAGAGCCCTCCCAGTCGCGGAGACTCTCGGCGAAAATGTCTAATGAGCTCAGCTTGTCCCGGCCCAACTGACAGACATTTGTCATTGGCCAAAAGCCGGCGGCGTGTCTTGAGGCGATGCGATAAGGCAAGTGTCTGAAAGTCTGTACAGAGAGACAGAGAGGAGAAATCAGCGAAAATTTGACATTAATCTCTTCAGTCTTGTACAGTTTAAATTATGAAGTAAACGAGCCCATTCCGGTTTCGAATTTCGAACAAACTATGGGGGATTTTGAATTAAACAGGAATTTGAGCATTCAGTAAATAAGAGAGAATAAGTCTAACTATATTTTAAGCTCTTCTTTATTATATTGCTCGTCGTACCTCTTATATTCCTTATATTTATCTACATCATATCATTGAAATACACCTAACATTACATACTTATTGTGTAAATACATTGAACCAGATTGTCAAGGAAAGTTTATCGAGGACTCGAGTGAGAAATCGATTCTTTGTCGCCCCCGAAAACAAACTCCTTCAATATTTTGCCAAGTTTTCCACACACATTCATAATTTCCAGCACTTGTTTCACGCATATTTTACTCAATGGCCATTCATAAAAGTGTCCGCCCACTCTGGGGGGAAAACCAAGGGAATAACCAAGGAAAAACCAAGGGAAAAACAAATAAACAAAGGCAAACAAATGGGCATCGAGTACCGCCCATATGGCGACACTGAAGTAGATTGAGAGCGAGGCAAAGAAAGGCCTGTCGAAGGGGAGAAAGTGATTCTTATGCCATATCTTTCGAGCCGGGGCACACTCGAATAAATCCCAACTCATAACAGCGGCAAATGTGAAGGGCAAACAGCAAATACTAATGCAAACAAGCCGAATCAATATGCCGGGCAGACTGACTGAAGAGCTCGCTGGCTCGATTCCCGCCACCAATCATTAATCATGGGGCATCATCATCAGCAGCCAAGACTCCTGCCAGTTTCAGGGCCGCACCCGAACCCTAACGGAGTGTATCGAGTCCCCGTCAATGTGTCGACACATCTTTCCCCTGTCCGAAGGAGTGTGAATATGACGGGTGAGTGCGATCCATAAATCCTTCAACAATAGCTCGGCAGCCGGAAAGTTTCACTCTCGATACTGGGCTTCATTTTTTTTCGGAGGTTAAGTGCCGAAGGTAAAAAATTAAGTTCCCAACGAAAGGGTAGCCTTTCAGCAATTTTTTTTTCGCATTGCAATTTTCATTAGCACTCCTGCTCCGCACCACGGGATTAATTTCCATTTTTTCAGCTCCTTCCCACTCCCACTCCCCATCGCCATCGCCATCTCCATCTGCATAGTTAGTCATGAATATGAAGGAGGCCGACGAGATGCAACATCATCATCAAGGAGATGCGAGGAGTGGAGCTGGCAACAATCAGCTTAACTTACAGGCTGCATAAACAGCCAGCGGAAGCTGCGAGCAGCCGTAAACTTGGCTGGCTGTGATTGCATTTGTGCTTGTGCTCGGTTATAAATTTTAATTTTTTTCCCCCAACCCGCCGCGCTGAGATTTTTCAGCGACTTGCAGCGAACTAACACGCGATTAATTTGCAATGAGTTGAGATTGAAGATGATTGCAGTGGATGCAACGAAACGGGGGATTCCCGTGGAGCGAGCAACTCGATGATTGGATGCCAGAGTTATGGAAATTATACCGAGTGAACTCAAGATACATATCCATAAAAGATAATCTCTTTCTACACAAAATTTACGAAAGTTTGCGGCCATAAAGAAGACTTTACTCAAGGACATTTGTCGGCAATGAGTTTTTAATATTTCTTTAAGTTGCCCAAAAAAGCCTGGGGTCCCGAAATGAGTTTTGCGTTTCATTTGAGGCAACAACAAATAAAATTTTATTGAAAATCTTTGCCGACCCTCGGACCCTCCACACACACACACACACACACATACACGAAAACATAATCGGTGGCTATAAAAACAAAGGCAGCAAACAAAAAAACTAATAATCGTGCGCGCCGATAAACACAGAAATTTAGCTCGGCCAAAGGACAAGGACAAGGAGCAGGACATGGGCCACGGGACATGGGACATGAGGGTTCTTTGGGGAGTTGGGCGGAATAAACAATAAAGTTAAACCGCGATAACCAGCATGACAAAGGATAATGGATAACAGGGACCAGGACCGGGGACCCTGCCAATCGGCGTAAGAAATGGCTCGCAATGAAAATGCTTACGATAGCGTGTAGAATTAAATTTTATTGTAATTCGTAATACGCCTTTAGCTCAGCTCGAGTGTCCTTTTCCCAGAGGAGCTGTGCTTTCCATTTTTTGTTCTCCTCCTGAGCGAGTAAAGTGAGAGTCCTTGCGGTGGTTTCATGGTGGTGGCATGCATTTTCACGACAGTTGGTTGCCCAAATTAGTTCAGGGCGAGGCGAATGCAATTTGCACATGGATTCCTTCCAAAGGAGGGTTAACCACAAAGACATCTCTAGAGAATAGAATTTAATCACCTTCCTGGGACTAAAACTAGCACAAGAAATCACTGTGATCATTTAACACTCTCTAACTCGAGTGTAAGATTATTATTTCTTTAATTTCTAGGGAAATTCTATCGCTTTCCACATTCCTTTTATTTAAAATACACATTTTTCCCCAGTAAGTCAAAGTCATGTTAACTAGCCAAGGACCACTTTGTGGCACAAATCAAACGATATATGAACTTTATGAAGGACCTGCTACTGCGAACTAACTCCCCTTGGCTTGACTTGGCAAACTTTCACTAATTGCACATTGTTGGCCCAGGAACGCCGTGCAGGCCACTCAACATTAATTAGCCTCAATGAGAACTTTAACTCATTAATGAGGCTGGCAAACAGAACTTTGGTCAATGGCCGGGCTTATAGTTGGAGTGTACCTGAGCTGGTTTAGGGCCTGGCCCACTTTGGCCCAGGATCCGCCGCCGCCTGGATTCCCAAGCCCGGCCATCACGTCACGCTCGCCGCTCCTGTTGACGTACGTGTCAAATTAGCGACGTTTTAACAAGCTCGCCGTGTCGTGTGTCCTGAGTCCTGAGTCCTGCCTTCCGACGGGCGAATCAATCACGCAAAAGTGGCCGGCGCAGAAAACTTTGAGCAACTGCGTCAAATTGCCTACTTTTGTGGGCCGCCATGTGCCACCTCCACCTCGCGCAGCAGCCCGGTTCCCCGGTTTTCCGCCGCTTTTCTTGTAGCTTTTGGCTGGGCATCGCTGATTGCTTTTTCATTGCAGTTTGTCAGCGGTGTCCTCGTTTGTTGTCGACAGCAAAGTTTTCCCTTCGTCTGCTCCTGCTACCTGGTGGCATTCGCTTCCATTTTCCAGCTCAATGGCGGAGCGATTCGGAGGAGGAAACATATCGTCAGCAATTAAGCCGGCATTCAAACGTCTGTCTGGGATTTCGGGTGGTCCTTCTACGGCTTCCCCTGCTCCTTCTCCGCTCTTAAATGCGATTTATCAGTTTTTTTCTTCGCCCTCTATCTCTCTGCGAGACTTAAATTCTCGCCGGTTTGCCTCAAAAGTATTTGCCAGGCCGCCATTTATCATGGGTCGGGCAGCTGTTTTATAGTTTATGACAGGCGAGTCGTGTCCTTCCCTCTACTATATCTTATAGGTATTTCCTCCATGTGTGTGTGGAGCGTCCTCCTTCTTCAAGGACCTCGATGCCGACGCCTGTTGTCATAAATGGGGTTTGGATGCCGACTGTTGCCAGTTGGATTTGCCATTTCGGCAGTTTGCTACCGAGTTCCCGATAAAACGTTTTACAAATTGATTTATGTGCTTAACATGTTGCCAGCTCAGCGTCTCTCACAATTAGATTTCGCTGGAAAATCGGAAAATCGGAAAATCCGGCGGAGGAAAAGTTTCCTCCTTGCGGCCCCCATCAATCATCGATAATGTCGATGGGGCCCGGCGATGCCTCCGTCACTTCTTGGCCTCTTCAGGCTCTCTGCGTCGCCTTTTGTTTTTTTTTTTTTCCTTTTCCTTTCTGTTTTTATTAATAAAGCATTTGTTTTCCCCATAATGAGCATCGACAGGCGGCTGTCAGGAGTGCCGAAATGGAAAAATCCCTCCCCGGGGACCCTGGCGAAGCGTCCTCCTGATCCCTGCGTCGGCATAAAAAGTGGCAACACTTTGTCAAGTTGTTATTACCAATATTTTATTTCATTTTTTTCGTTTTCGTTTTGTCTAGTTGGGTTTTTCTTCATGATTGATGAGCGATTTTCG
>JAEIIH010032174.1:0-13683 GCA_018904745.1 Drosophila orosa
TATAAAAGCATTTTTTCCTTCAATTTTATAGCCACTCAATATCTGAAATCAAAACTCACATTAGTATCTGTTGATACGAATAACCAAATCGAAACCACAAGTGTTAGTTTACTGCGAGCCACATGAACAGCGATTAATGTTTATAGGTATCACGAGCACACGAGATGGCTACCAAAAACATTGCGCCCAATAGACCCATAGATGGGACGAAATTTCTCGAGTTGTTGTCAACAGTATCATTGGGCGAGGTGCTCAGATTTGAGTTTCGCAACAGTTCGTCGCAGAAATGGGAATCCATGGTCTCACAACTGGATGCTGGCAGAAGGTACCAATGCAACTCCTGCAAAGTCGTACAATGCGGGGATAAAAACCTATTCAGCCACCTCAGTGGTAAGAAACACAACGCACTATTGATCAATAATCAACAGCTGCAGATAAGAATTAAGCAACTCGGTGCTCAAAAGCAAGCTCCCGGCAACAACAACAAAGTCAACTCTCCTTCCATTTC
This sequence comes from Drosophila orosa, assembly GCA_018904745.1. Lineage (NCBI taxonomy): Eukaryota > Metazoa > Arthropoda > Insecta > Diptera > Drosophilidae > Drosophila > Drosophila orosa. The sequence goes on from JAEIIH010032174.1 coordinate 509, forward strand.
GAAGAATCCGAATGCTTCCAACAACAATAAGGTTCTAAACAAAAATGATAACAACGGTGCCAAGCCAGCAGCTGGAAATGCACCTAAGGTTACTCCCAACACCAGTGGAAACGTAGCGCAACAGAAAGCTACCCCAAATGGTGGTGGTAATAACCAAGCGAACAAGACTCTTCAGAGTCCAGGGATGAGAAAGGGACCCAACTTGACGGCTTCACCGAACAACACTAATAAGAACTCGGGAGGACCGAATAATATAGGGCAAAAAGCACAGCCGCAAATAAAGCCACAGTCGCAAGCAGGGAAACCAAATTCCCAGCAGAAAGCACAGGCTCCACAAAAAACCCCTCAAGATCAGTCTAAGCCCCCACAGGTTCAACAAAAAGCACAACAAGGCCAAACTGGGGGGCCACAAAGAGCACAACAAGGTCAAACTGGGGGGCCACAAAGAGCACAACAAGGTCAAACTGGGGGGCAACAAAGAGCAAAACCTGGCCAAACTGGGGAGCAACAATCCAATTCAAAGAACATACCAAACATAGTGAAAAATCCACTCGCCACCAAGATAACCTGTGTTCCGCTGGCAAATCTAATTAGTGCTATCCCAGAGTCTGTATCAGATGACAACAACGATGTCATCATTATAGAGGAGGATCAGGCGGCGGCAGAGGGTAACAATAACTTGGCCGGTCCCAAGAACCCTAAACCCAATCAAGCTGATCCGAATCAAGCAGCTCCGAAGCCAGCTGGTCCGACTCATGTAGCTCCCAAGCAAGCTGCCCCGAATCAAGCAGCTCCCAAGCAACCTATGCCCCAACAAGCAGCTCCCAAACAAAATATGCCCTATCAAGGTCTTCTAAAGAACCCTATGGCGAACCAGGCTGGACCCAAACAGAAGCCTCCGCCGCCTGATCAAGCGGGAACAAGAAATAATGTACCTATACAGAGATTGGTGAGCAATCGCCCCGTTCCCGTTGAAAAGGTAATAACACCTTCGCCTTATGGCGGCCAAACGATTCCTCGTGCAGCCCCGTCGTATGCTGGAACATCGAATAAACCAACTGGCGTTACATTTGATACCAATTCGCATCAAGACGAAATTATGAAACTCGTTGGGGTTGAGTACGTTTTGAAAATAGTGAGGAGTCTGAACGACTTGAATGTTCGCTACCTATGCTGCTTGTGCGAGATCACCGTCAACGAGCAGTCGATGCACAACCATTTGTTGGGCTACAACCACCGCCTGAAGTACTTCGACAAGCACTATCCGACTGCAATGCGACAGTACCGCCAGTATATGTCCAATGTGCCGGAAGGTGATGTCTGCAAGATAATGATTCCCATTTTCGACAAGCTTGCCCTGGCCATTGAGACGCATCATGGCCGCAAGACGCCCTTCCAATGCTATGAACACTTCTTTTCCAAAGATCGTCAGTCTCTCATCTCCAAGGCCTTTAACCGTTGGCATGCTTCTGAGAAGGTGGGTCCTTCGTTTACGCATGTTGTGGACTCGCAAGAAGTGGACGAGTTGATAAAAAATGCTCGAAGCAACACCCAGTGCGTTATGAACATGGAGAACCCAAATCCCTACAAGTGTCCCACGTACGAGTCTCAGCCCCAGCCTCAGCCTCAGCCTCAGGTCTCGAACTATGCTTCGGGCTACCAACAGAGCATGCATGTACCGAGCAGCAATGCCCCATCGAATACCGTAGATGATGAGACGCACAAGCGAATGGTCGAGAACTTCCTTCGAGACAATAGACAATCGTCGGGTGATAATCAAAAGTCCCGAGGCTCGAAGCGCTCCCGGTCCAAATCGCCGAATCAAAGGAAGAGGGTGGCAACAACACATCCCATGAAGAATAAGCAATGGAATCTCGACCGTTGGTCAGTGTCTCCCCTGCGAGATGGGGACATTTGGCAGGCCTACCGGCACATGGTCGATATGAAGGTTCGTGAGCTCAATACCTCGTTTGTGACGTACAAGGCTGACCCGGAGCAGCATCCGAATTATCAGAGCGAGTGGCAAATGTTCTGGAAGCGCCGCAAAGACGAGCTCATACTCTCGGGGGTCAATCACCGTTCGTACAACTTTCAAAACGAATGGATTCATTTCTTTAACAATCGCCTCGAAGAACTGTATGACCAGGACATTGAGAATATCAAAGTGAAATGCCGCGAAAGGTTGTGCCTGCCAATGACTAATAACGAATTGAGTAACAAAAAGTATCATGTCAATATTCCCGAGGCAGCTGCTCCCGCCCCTGTAATGAACAACCACAACAACAACCCAGTAGCTAATCGGGAAGACGTCCAGAAAATGTCAGTCGATGAGGAGGCTCCTCCGAATGTGATTCACGTTCTGCGCCTCTTAACTGCCCTGGAGGATTACCTTGGCAGTTTGGGGCCTTTTATTACCGAAATGCTGGCCAAAGCCTTGCAGGCCCAAAAACTTTATCCAGAGCAAATACATAGCCTAATACTGACAACCGAGAATTGCTCCATCTTGGAGACGGCAAAAGAGAAGTTTACTGGTCTTTTGATCTCGCAGATCTATGATCCCACCAAGGAGCGAGCTTTGAAAAGGGCGATTAGTGACACGGAACATTTGCTTGAAGTGGCCAGCAAATATAACCATCCCAAAGATACCGCCGCCATGCCCATTATTGAGAAGCAAACGCCGCAAATTGTAAACAGAATTCAGCAAAACGTCGATAAGCCGTTGGATAAAACTGAATTGGCAGCCAAGTTGGCATCGTCACTAGTGTCCCAGGGCAAAACATCCATCAATCGCGAAGAACTGCAGAAAATTCTTCAAGTTTATACGATGATTGAGCAAAAGAAACGTCAGGATGTGGTTGATGCACCTAGCAACTCGGGAAATAATCTATCCAGCAACTCGGGAAATCAGCAACCCAGCAACTCGGGAAATCATCTATCCAGCTCCTCGGGAAATTATTTACCCAGCGACTCCGGAAATTATCTATCCAGCAACTCGGGAAATAATCTCGGCAGAAATCAACTCCCCAGAGACTCCGGAAAATATCCCAGCAATTACACCTCGGGAAGTTCTGTAACCCCAGTACGTTCGAGTCCCCTGATTTCGAACCCCCCCATTAACAATGATAACTTGTTGACACAAAACTCGGCTAGAAATTTAAATGTCGCGAGCAATACGACCAGTATGTATACTGGTCAGAACTATCCTTCAAATGTGGCTCGCTTTAATTATCAAAACACTAACAACTTAGCTAACACCACAAGCGCGTTTTCGGCTGATCGTGGACCGTTTGGATCACCATCATCGTATCAAAGCAGTCAGTTCGGCACTGGAACACCGGGAATGAATCCTACCAGCAGCGTTCTGCGGAACAATATAAGCACCTCGTCGCTTTTCAACTTTAATACCCATTTGAATCCATCATACAACAACACCAACACAAACCGAAGGAATTTCTAAATGATAATGTTAGCTTAACTATCAATTAAGAGTTATGAATGAACACCTATCCCTATAATTTTATAATGATGTAATCACGCCATTTAAAAATCATCTGCATACATTGAAAATCTGTACAACATTTCAACAATGTAATGTAAATAAACTTCATAATTCGAGATATTTTTGTTTAATCACTCATACACCAGAATTCATAAATCATAATATACATGTCTATATTACAATACTGATTATTATCTTTTTTTATTGCAAATGTATTTGTGGTATATTATAATTCATTCAGTGCAAGGAATAAACTGCTTAATATCTCGAAAACAACGAAATATATTGACCCTACGGAAGCTGATAGATATAGTAATGTATTTTTTACCTAACCTACAGTCATTTTAAAAGTGGTAAAGTAACACTTTCTTATTTTTAAAATGCAGTCTCTGATCAATTGGCTCTCTCGTTTTAAAGGCAGAAATTAAATTACCTTGCATCGATTCAGTGGAACGGTCTGAAACGCTGTTAAAGAAACATTTGAAGTCTAGAATTAAAAAGAATTAAACTACTTAAAAATATTAAATATAAATCAAGAAAAGTAAATATAAAGTCTAACTTAAGATCACATTTATTTTTTATAAGGCCTAATTCCAGTGGCACAACATATAACCTTGTTCATTTTTGAAATCAAAGCTTAAATTCTACTCGAAAGAAAACTTGGGCTAGTAGAATCTACAAAAAATGAGCCTGGATAAATATGTTTGTGTTGGCGGAACTAGGCTCTTTAGTCCTTAAGCCTCAACTGAAACTAAACAGCACGTGGAAAATACATCAATTGTAAGGAGGATTGCAACGAAGAAGCACAGTTACGATGACTTAATGATAAAGCCGAAACCAGAATCAAAAACTCCAATGGTTGAAATGAATTGTAAACCCTTAAATTGTACTGTCAAGGATAAAATGGATTCAATAAATGTCTTCACAGAATACCGATGAAACAAGCCAAAACTTTTGGGGACACTTTAAGGTACTCAGATCTCCCCAATTCGCCGCCAATTAGTATTTAGGCGTCTTAGTCGCGCTTCGAACGCTTAGAATAAAAATCCAACATCTTTCGCTCCTAAATATTGTATTTATTATAGATCAATCTTCTGCATCTTATCTTCAAAGCCAGTGGAACCTCCAAAGATGGGGTGTTTTAAGTTGTAGAAAAAGGTACGAATCAAATCGAATTTAGTTATTTTTAAGATATGCATTCGCGTGCAGATCCTTAATAAAGTGGTACCACTTTAAAGTCTAAGGTTTCTATGCTCACTGTTAAAGTTCGAGTAAAGTCCAGATCAACCTGATTCTTAACGTGAAAATGTGAGAGCTAACACTGAAAGGATAAATTGCAAAATCGATTTACTTGACGGAAAGTTTGTCTCGTATTTATCTTTTCCTGTCCGCTGGCTATCAGGGACTTTAAACAGTGAGCGTACAAATCGGATTACATTTTGACGGTATAGTTGATAAGCTGCAGGTTTTACCAAGTACAATCATAAATTCGAACTCTATTACATTTTTGCTCCCATATTTATAACTGGTGAAGGAAAGACGAACCGATGTAGTGACCTCTTCAATCATTTTTTACAAGGGCACTTAATGTACAACACTTTCCCTTTAATTCTGAGAAAATCTAGATGCAACATTTTCGTGAACTTTGTGTATTTCTCTGCTCACACCTCTAGTGGAAGCGTTTTTGTGGCGTATGCAAGGACCCTCGGCACAGCTCACACAAATCCAGTTCGAACATATCGAATACCACGATTTTAAACCCACTCTAACTTCTAGAAAACCCTATGTCTACGCCACTGAATTAAAATGCACTACCCATACTAAGATTAGTTTAGAATCTAGCCTCACATACCAATATTTATATATTTATTTCACAATTCCAGAAGTCGTTATGCCTTCTTCCTTGTGTGATCCACTCACAAATTCTTCGTAAGTTCAGTATTTTTTAAACGAAACATCTATTTTGTAGCTTTAAGTGTTTAATTCTAAATACTAATTAAAATGCATTTTAAACTTTTTTCACAAAATAAATGTTTCATGTTCTAACTTCGGTGTGCGCTTCTACAATAATACTCTATTTGTTTCGGTGTTTATGGTGTTGTAGAACCAATTTAGAATATCTAAAGCAAGATGATTGGATTACTAGTGGAAAGCTGGGCTCCCGCGAAGCAGTTCTGGTTTTTAGAACGAACATACTCAATCCGAAGACCCGCAAGACCCTATCCGAGAAATCCTCCGCCCAGGCGCTGCTCGAGGCCAAGGAAAGGGAAGATGACGTTTTATGCCAAAGAGCGGAAACGTCTGCGCCAAGCTGTAGCAACGAAGCTCTAACGGGTGCCTCCATGCAGAAAACTATGTATTTTTTAAAAAAACCACAAAATTGTGATAAGTCGGATAAATTAAAGTTTGGTAGCCCCTTTAAGAAGATGCTTAACCGATATTCCTCGAGTGATACGTCCATTTCCAGCGAAGGCGAAGCCGAGCCTCCGCGCAGTATTGAAAGCAAATCGCGAGTACTTAAGACTAGCCAGAATTCCATAAATATAAAATTAGCTGAAGATGAAATGTCGAAGGAGAGTGGATACGATTCCCTGGGACCTGCCCAATCCAGTACGAATACGGCTGAAACAAGCGAGGAAGACCCGGAGGCGACAAGCGAGGACGAGGTGGAGTGTGGCGTCAACATGCCGGCCTACAAGCTTAATATTACGTACAAATTCCACCAAACGGAAACCAAGTTGCTGCGAAAGCTCTTCAATGTCCATGGCCTTACCGAATCGCAGGGTGAAAATAACTTTAACCTGCTCTGGACTGGTGTCCACATGAAATTGGATATCGTTAGAAATCTGACGCCGTATCAGAGGGTTAACCATTTTCCCAGGTGACCGTAAACATCCCTCTTACTCTTAACTATATGCTAATGTGCTTTAACAAATTCGCAGATCCTACGAGCTGACGCGGAAGGACAGGCTCTACAAGAACATTGAGCGGATGCAACATCTCCGTGGGATGAAACACTTTGATATTGTGCCTCAGTCCTTTGTCCTGCCCATAGAGTCCCGGGACCTGTGTGTGGCCCACAACAAGCATCGCGGACCATGGATAGTAAAGCCGGCAGCATCCAGCCGAGGAAGAGGAATATTTATAGTGAATACGGTAATTGCGGTGACAAGATTTCTTGATTTAAATAATTAAAGTATATATTCCTTGCAGCCGGACCAAATTCCGCAGGACGAACAGGTGCTTGTCTCAAAGTATATTGTGGACCCGTTGTGCATCGATGGCCACAAGTGTGATTTACGCGTTTACGTGCTAGTGACCTCCTTTGATCCCCTGATTATCTATCTTTACGAGGAGGGCATCGTGAGGCTGGCCACAGTCAAGTACGACCGGCATGCGGATAACCTGTGGAATCCCTGCATGCACCTCTGCAACTATAGCATAAACAAGTACCATTCGGATTATATAAGAAGCTCCGATGCCCAGGACGAGGATGTGGGCCACAAGTGGACGCTGTCGGCCCTTCTGAGGCACCTGAAACTCCAAAGTTGTGATACGCGTCAACTGATGCTGAATATAGAGGATTTGATTATTAAGGCTGTGCTGGCCTGCGCCCAATCAGTCATTTCCGCCTGCCGCATGTTCGTGCCCAACGGCAACAACTGCTTCGAGCTGTACGGCTTCGATATATTAATAGACAACGCCCTGAAGCCGTGGCTTCTTGAAATCAATCTTTCGCCGTCAATGGGCGTGGATAGTCCGTTGGACACGAAGGTTAAGTCATGCCTGATGGCCGATCTCCTCACCTGCGTGGGCATCCCGGCCTTTAGTCCAGAAATGAGATCTCACTACGACCAGAAATGGTCGCGATTCCAGCGAAGTTCCAGCTGCCAAAGGCAGCCCACCACTTACCCCGGCGTTGCCCTCGCGCAAAAGTCGAAGAAATCGAAGAAGAAGGGAGGAGCAGCAGCCGCTTCCAACGTTCAGGTTCAACTTACCGGCGAAGAGCAACGCATTTTACGCCATGCACGCCAACAGTATTCCCGTCGCGGCGGATTCGTACGCATTTTCCCCACGGACGACTCTATGCAGCGTTATGGTAACTTCCTAGACTCCAGCACTGGCATCCCTATTTCCACGCCGACGGTGCAAAGTCAGACATTCCAAACGCCGGTCTTGCAACACAACTACAACCAAATGCTGCATCTAAATCTATACTGCCAGGATGCAGGCCGGCATATCCGGGACGATAACTCGGAGGAGAACCGCATTGGCCAGTACGAGAGAGCCCTGGAGACCGACTCAGAGATTCCGTTCATCAAGAAGGCGGCGGTGGCCAAGTGCGAGGAGGAGGGGCGGAGGCTGCGCAAGGTGATGCTCAAGAAGATTACCAATGGATCCGAACTGACGCAGTTCCAGGCGCGGCAGACTTTCAGCTTGTATCTGGAGTCGGTGCTGCGCCGCCTAACCGAGGAGCCGAAGGACATCCACGAGAAAATTATCCTGAAGTTTTTAAACAAATTCGGAGGGGCCGTGAAGCCCCCGGTTGTGTTTCGGAATATGCAGAGCCTCAAGGTGGCCAGCAAGGCCAGATCGGCGATGGTAGCCAAGCTTCTGGGCGACTTTCTGGAAAACTACAAGCGGGACACCGAGGCGTATGTGGATTCGTTCGATCACTTCGGTATGATTCCATCCAGTGCCTACAATCAGTTTCTGATGCACGCACAGGAGTCCGACCTGGAGGCAGTGCTGACTCTTCACACCAATGTTACGGGAATCATGCCCTTCCTGTACAATCGGTGTGGACTGTCAGTGCCACCAACGCCCCCGATTCCGAGCGGTTTGCACGGGTTTTTAAGAGCCCTCCCCGCCATGGTGACCACCTCGGGCACGGCTAGGGAGCTGAGCAAGTACGATGGATACTTCAGGAACTGCGACAAGGAGAAGATATTCCTGTAATAAATCCGAGAGCACAAAAGCGAGGCTCAAAAATTATTTTAGCTAAATCGTCGAAGCATTTGTCCAGTCAGTTATATTTGGTAGTAAGTCAAATTATTTTTGTATTCAAATTTTCGCATTAAGGCAGAGGATTAAACACGACATACAAAAATGTTATAGGAAACAACGAATACAAAAAATGTAGTCATTGAACTGCTTTATAAAAAACTAAACGGAAATAGCTTTTATATCAAAAAAAAAAGGTCAACTTTTTCTGCCTGCAACACAACTCATAGCTTTAACAAATATAATACTTTCTACGCCAAAGATATATGAAACCGAAACTTCGAAAATAAACGAGAAATGCACAAAATATAAACACCAGCTTAATGTGTTTGAATATTATTTTGGCGGGGTTTTTAGTGAGGCTTTAGAAGGTGATTCTTACTTTCTTTACTTTTCGTAATATTTTATACATTAAAATAAAAAGAAAATTTATTTAATTTTCTAAAACTATGGCTTGCTTTTATCTATGACTCTTAAATTAATATTCGAACTTGTTTGTTCAAGGAAACATCCTATTTTATTAGTTCTTTATAGATAATCTAGGCGGGTCTTTTTCCACCGGCATGTTCACGTTTTTTATCCTTGACGAAGTGTTAGTTTTGTATTTTTTGCATCTAAACGAGCTGTTTCCCGACCAAAAGCCGTTGAAATGCTCACCAAAACATACCGTTCATTGCTCTGAGAACTCAAGGAGCCGCCCCCCGCCCCCTTCCATGGTTTACTTTGGGCAAAAATATTTAAATATGGGGAAGTAAGCTTTTACAGGAATAGCTTTCGAGCTTTCGAGAGAATAATCGCGAGTGGTGTTGCCAGTGGTCATCATTTCCTTTTTTGGCAGAAAAACTCACTTCTGCTCAGACAATTGATTTGGCACAAATAGTAGGAAAAAGTAATTACTAAAAATAAAAATAAATAATTTCCTGTTGACCTGAGGCGCACATAAATCTGTCAATTCGAAATACGGGCCCATCGAATGGGCTGCTAATAGGACCTCTGGAGACAAATGTGCGGTAAGCAAACAAATGGTATTGATTAATTTTCCAGCTAAATAAATAAATATATATTTTCGATATATGCTTTTCCTGTAGCAACAACACCCATTAGGAAGCCTCCCACTCACGCCGCACAGATACAGACACTTGCTGCGTGAAGCCATTTTCATATGAAGGCAGCCGTAGGAGGAAATTCAATTTTCAGAAACAAATCCAAACAATGACAGCTGATTCCAGTGCACGTAATGTATTCCGAAAGAACGGCGTTGCCGGCTTGGGCAACAACGGTCATGGCCGAAATCTTATTACGACGGCGAATCCATCCGGCGGGAGCAGTGCCTCCCTGCTCCAGAAGCAATTGTCCTTTAAGACGCCCGTGGGGTCCAAGCAGATGGGTAAATCCGATGAGATTGAAATGATTGACAGTGCGAACATCGAAAACTTCAATACGCGATATAATAAGGTAATGAGATGTGGCGGTATGGAATATATGTATGCGCAAACTTTGACCTTTAAGTGAATCGGTAGTTCACAAAGAGAAGAGATGTGATTCTAATTATTTTTCATTTGAAAACTAAACAAATTTATGGTATAAACATAATTTTATGTAAATAACGGAAGTGATAAATAGTGTAGTCGTTTTTATAGTTTTATTTTAAGTTAACATCAAAGAACAGTGAGGCGGCCAAAATGGTGCGTCTCTAATCTCTCGGGATTTCAACAATAAATCATGTGTTTTAATTATATCTTATATCCTGTGGTCACCGATGTTTCAGAGGATATTATATACAAATAACTTAGATATGGATATGAAAATATTAAAATAGAAACAGATTTTATGCTTAACATATTTATTTAAATTACAGAATAGTATTATTGGATGGATATGCTGCGCCCCGTGTATTTGGCTGCGTACCTCCGCGGCGGTGCACAAAATGGCCATCACATCGGCCACGTTGCTGGTGACCACTTTGCTGGTGGCGTCGCCCATTTTATTTTTGATAAGCACCGCACCGTCTCCCCTGCCGCGCGATTGTTATATGGAGGGGGATCGATGCTCGCCCGCCGTCTCAGCCCCGCCCGAATGCACGGATCCCATTTGCGAAGCAGTGGCCTCCAGCATCCAGGCCAGACTCAATTGGAACAAGGACCCCTGCACTGAGTTCAAAAAGTTTAGCTGTTGGCGCAATACCAGAAATAAAAACATCACGAACCTCATCGAAATGGGAAACTCGCAGAAAAGTGTCGACTCACAAATGCTGTGTAAGTTTCAGTAGCTTTTCCTTATATCACTAAATACTTTTTCAAGCTCTCCTTCTCTGCAGATCTTTTTCAAAACAAAATAATGAACGGCAGCTTTAATATATTGCACAATTTGTTCGAGAGCTGCCTGCGGCAGACAACTAACTCTACTATTATGCATCACATATTCGATACTTTGGGCGGATATATACCTGTTGGCTCAGTGGGACCCTCCAGCATAGCACCTTTAATAGCTAAAATCTATGATCTCGGTCCCAGTCCCTTGGTGGACTTGTATTACGATCTAAGCTATGGTAGAAGACCGCACATTCTTCTAATAATTAGTGGACCCAGTACATCGTCAACTATACTCGAGGTAGTTGTTAATATTTACAGCAAACAATATTTACTGATTATAAAATACTTACATAGCGCAAAATACGTTGGATGAGCCCAAAAGCACCACCAAGTCGTATTCGACAAGGACTACCGAAACTATTGGCCGATTTAATCGACAATTTTCTACCATATTTTGTGTCATATGCTCAAAGAGTGTCTGAGAAGGATACCATTTTTGAATTTATTAAGGACCTAAATAAGGTAAATTGAGAAGTATAAATTCTTATATAAATATATTATTAAACTTTATGTACTTCAGCTCCAAGTTGAGCACTCGCGCCGAGGCTTCTGGGACAGCACTGTTTTATATAATGTATCCAGCCTACAAGACTTGTACCCAGTTGTGAGCATAGAAAATGTAATACATACTTATTGAGCCCCTTATTAATATACTTTGTGTATTGTGTTCAGCTAAATTGGAACCTGTTAATACCATCGAATTGGAGTGGACCCATCGTTGTCAGAAATAGTGATTATCTGAAGGCCTTAGAATATTTTCTTACCAAGTATCCAACCCGAGTGGCACACAACTCACTGCTATTGCTGAGCGCTTTAGAAATATTACCCAGGGATTATCCCAGTCCCGAGGTATGCACGCGATCTACCATGTGGGCCCTGCCCGAATTGTCATCGTCTTTGTATATTGCTCAGCACTCATCCGACGACTTGAAGGATATCACTAAGAGGGTACATTTTATACTAAACTCTTAAAAAAAAGTAAAAGATTAATGGTTAATACATATTTCAGGCGGAGATCATATTTAAATCTTTGAAAGCACACCTAAAGAGAGCTCCTTCGCTCAAGGGAGCTGCGCTGGTGAAGCTGTCGGCATTGAAGATCCAGTCGCAGACATGGGATGGCTTCTCCAATACCACAGACCTATTGAAAACCCTGCAAACATTGGATATAACCGCCGAGTGCTGGTTTCAAAATATCCTGGAGATTTACAAGAAAAACAAGCTGGTACCAACGGATATAAACCTGCATGGAGGGGGCTCCCATGATGCGTAAGAGCTTAATTTTAATTTGTAATTCCTATTTTTTAATTCGATATTTTTACAGCTGGGCCTACCCCATCGTGTCGACCATATTCTACGATACCCTTAGCCATTCTATTGGTCTGTATATACTACCAAAAATTACCTTTAAGCTTTATAACATATTTTGTAAATATTTGCAGTTGTCCCATTATCTGTCATCCTCATACCGTATTTCAATGCTGTGTTGCCTCCATATTTACATTACGCCTCTGTTGGTGTTTCCATTGCCAAGGAGATTTTACGTTCAATTACCAAAACTTTTGACGAGAAAGCAATGCGTTGTGTTCCACATTCTGTGAATATATTCTCGAATTATAGCCGCATGGATATACTGATACATTCGGGTGGAATGCAGATCTCATACCATTCAATGCTCTCCCTAACGGGCCCTATTAAGGGAATGGCAAGACTACCTGGCCTCAATCTAACGCCGACACAAATCTTCTTTTTAGTCTCGGCTCAGGAGCTTTGCGCTGAATCGAATTACCTGGGCATTGACACCAATGCTCCCGAGTTTGATAATATGTAAGCTCTTGACACCTTTTAATTTTCTTTTAATTTAATTAATTATAATTAAACCTATTCCAGATTGGGTTGGCTCGTTGCCCAAGGCGGGAGTGCGACTGAAGTATTCAAGTGTCCGTCGGGATCCATGATCAATGTACAGAAAACCTGCAATGTGCTTTAAATGTGTCTGTCGCCCTCGAGACTAGAGTACCTACTACTACTTACCTTGTCTATGATCTGAATCATCAGCTAAAAATATAGTAGCCTTAGGGACTTACCATAGTATTGTTTTTATTTAAAAATTGTAAAATGTATATTTTTCATAAATATACTGTTAATAAACTGTTGGTTTATGTTTGAACCCCGAGCCTTAACACTGTTTACCAAATATAGACGAAAGAGAATAAATAGATTTTAAAAAACAAGCATATATGTTTTATTTGAAACCAAGTAAGCCTTTTAAATAATTTTAAAAGTTAATTGAACAAGTA
>JAEIIH010032175.1:0-34831 GCA_018904745.1 Drosophila orosa
AACACGATTTAAATTACAAAAAATTAAAATAAGTTGTACAGACAAAAAAAAAAATACATAAATTTTACCCCAAGAGATACAGAAAATGTAATACAGAATTAATAAATCCAATATCCATATAATCAAACCCCAAAAAACGGCGCATAATTACTTGAATTATATCAGAGTCAATGTCAATAGAGGAAGCTCCTTCAATTGACCAATAAAACCGTCAAAAGCTAATACCATCTGCACAATGTGAACACTCAAGCCGAGACGCTGATGATTACGAGACCATTTTCGGGGGAAAAGCGAACAAAGAAGCGGCCTCCAGCTGGGCGACTTTTGTGCAGGACCTGCAGGATTACACTCGATTACAGGATACATTACAAGTTCGACGGGTGGCACTAGCACAGCCACCGGTACCGGTACCGGCTCACCCGCTGGGAATGATCAATCATCAAGTCCAAGGGAAATCGCCGAAATACCATGCCATTCCAGCCGACCGAGCACGGTCAGTCAGGTCTCAGCTTTCGAGTTCCCAGTTCCCATTATAATCATAGAGCAGCAACCCGATGTTAATTATGAAATTGCGCTGTGGTTATCCTCGTTGCTGAACAAACAAATCGTTCTGCAGCGATATCAAAGAATGTTTTGCATTTGGTCCGGCCCGGTCGGAGCTTAATGAAAACCGGAAATCCACTTGCCGCCCAACTCCTCCGTCGGTTCCAAACTTATTGCGTGCTATTACATCTGTCCGGGACGAGTCTGCCTGGTCTGGAGATCTGTTTGCCTTAGTACTTGCCTTCCACTTTTTGAGTTCCTTTTTGGGCGATTAATTAATGCAATTAATCTGCTGCCTGACTTCCCCGGCTCACTACGGAGCTGATGGACTTGTTTGGGGGCGCACTTGTATTCGCCGTTCGGGGAATGAGTGTAAATAAATGGTTAAGATTAAGTTGAGATTATTACTAATCAAGGAATTCATTAAGCCCATAAACAAAGGCGTGCAGGAGCGGAGGAAACATGGCGATTCATATATGGTGCATATGTGGTTACAAATTACATTATTTCAATCATTTAAATGAATAATGCTTGGATTGTTCTTACTCAAAGGAGTTATTAAATTTATATTCGCAGTAAAAGCTATTTGACGGAGACCAAAAACCATTATTTTTTGATCTGTCTAGGTTACGCCATAAACACACATAAGAAGAAATCGCATCCCGAAATGGTAGTGTCGTGTTCGTGGCACTCAGCGATTGGAACTGAACAAATTACCATATTAATTGCTACTAATTAAAAATTCATTAAAACACTGCACTGCGGCCAGGGGCCAGGACCGGGGAGCTGAGCGAGAGCAAATGCCAGGCCAGACCGGAGCAAAATCGGGCAATTTATTATGCTTTGTCATCTCGGTCGACAGGAGTCCGTGTGCGCCAACGATAATAATAAACATTTTCATTTTCATAATTCCTACTCTTTTATCGCTGCGGAATCAATGAGTTCGAGTTCATAATGGCTGCCCATCGGTGTGTACTTTCAATTAGAAGCCAACTCCGGGCCATAACTTACCAACTAAAATATGCAAAAACATTATTCCCTGCTGAAAGTTTCAATAGCATCGATTTGTGGCCCTCTGGCTGGCTGGCTGGCTGTAATTATGAGCCCACATCCCCCCTAATGCCACATCCCCATCCATTCCGGCATCACCTGTAACATCTGTGTAACGCCCCCCGCTCTGTGTTGGGTCGATGTCTGTTTAAGCCATAAATTCCGGCTGGGTGGCACATTAATTAATTTGGCTTTGTGCGCCATTTCAGAAAGGATTATTTACCGCTGTCCTGCGCACATATGCAAGGCTGTAATGTATCTGCGTGTGCAGCCCCAACGGGGTTGACACATGTGATTAGTCCTTTGCCTGAATAATTGCACTTGATAGAAAAGATCCCTCATCAAAAAACAAAAATAAAATATAAAGAAATAGTGAAGGTACTTTACTTAATTTTGTAACAAAGATAGTCTCCCCATCTTTCTGTCTAAAAAGCACTTCTTCTCAGCTGCTCCACCAAAAACTTTGTGACATTATAAAATCTAATGAACAGAAATTAATTTATAATAATAATAACTCAGCTAACACGGAACATCCGGAAGGAGTTACCGCCTATACAGCGACTGAACCCCGGGGAGCAGCTTTGGTTTACGATTCCAGCACTCGTGCCTCCTCCGCCGGACTGGCTTTGAAAGAGTTTCCGCTTACAATTTGCATAAAACCCATTGGAAACCTTCGCGCAGATGATGGCGTTAATAAGCGGGAGTCCGATTTTAGTGGGTGGAAGGAGCTTACCTGTTGCCCGGGCCTTCGACATCGATTCCCAGCCGCCGGCTGCCGCTGCTGTGTAAATGGATCGCCCTGTGAAATGCGGTAATTGTGTGTAATTAAATCCAACTCTGTAAAACAAATGACAACACTTTGCCCACAGCCAGCTGGAGACGGCGGAGTAATGTTGTGGGGGAGGGGCCTTGAGTTTGTCTGTCATTTGAGGTTGCTAGGACACAACCCTTTACCCTCGTCCCGGTCCTGGCAGCGTCTTGTCTTAATTATGTAGCGTGAATAATTTTTGCTCTTTGTGCGGTTTCTGTTCACGAGTCATTGATATTATTTAAAATTTGTGAGCTCAAAGGGAGAGGTTTCTGCTTGCATTAATTAGTGAGCACTTTGTTTGTGTATTCTGCAAGGAAAATTCAATTAATGCAGCTTGAAGAACTAACATTAATTTAACTCTAATTATTAGACAGACGAAATGTCGATAATTTATACTATTTTTTTAGTATTTAAATTATTGATCTTTGTACTAATTTTACTCTTTCTTAAATTTAATTGTAGGCCGCCATGAAAATGTAATTTATTTGTATTTCTTTGGCGCCGCTTGGCACATTTCGCGCTGCAGTAGCGACAACAGTAGCAGCAACCAACCACAACTTTTTACCTATATCGTGGGACAATTTTAAATGTTTATTTTTTGCTACTATCTTCAAACTCTTTTATTTTCGTTTGTGGTAGCGCTTGTCTGCCTTCCATTTTTTTGTTTATTTGTGGCTTTCAGTCAGCGAGTCGACAATTTGCGGTGCCAGCAAAAACTATTTGAAAGTGCTAAAATTCAGATGGGACAGGAGCACACACAGAGCAGGGATCTCGGCTTAGCCGGCACACAATTTCGTTATTGGCCGGGTGAAACTGTTGTCGCTGATTGTTGGATTGCTGGATTGTTGGTTGATTGAAACGACCAGCCACCAAACTGTCGCTGCAACTTGCCACCGATGTTGCTGTTGCTATTGACGCTGCAGCTGGCTCCGTTTGTTTTCGTGTGGGTGTTGCAACTGATTGCGGACAACGAAAGCTGCAAAAATTTGCATTTAATTTGATTGAGCTTGCTCCGCAGTGTTTACAAGTCAAAGAAGGTGCTAATGAGTGAACAGCGTGTGGGCTGGACTCATGTGCAGTGTTGACTCTGGCCCGGTTAATGGTCTTGTAGATGTCTTTATCGCCGTAAAAGGATCCAGTTTCGTACATAGCATTAGAGACACAAAAATCATTATTATTAATGAAAACTCAAATTAGTTCTTATTCCACAATACTTTTCATTATTCCCTACTTTTTGCAGCCCTACTGAAGTCTTAGCCACTTTCAAAATATTGTTGCAAAACCGATTACGTTATCTCTTGGCCACGAGCATCCCAGCGACCTGGCCAAGTGTCGTAATTAACCTTGGAAACGGGCTGCGACTAATCCTGAATTATTATTTTTGGCAGTGGTAAAGATGCTTAATGGTTTATTTTCAATTTACGGCCAAAAGCCAGCCCCTCGCCATATGAACAGTTCAAAAAGGGTTTCGGGTATTGGGGGCTGTGCGTTCTGTCCTTCTCTCCCCACCCGGTAAGTGTTTCCGAATCATTTGCATATGAATTTTCAACCTTTACGCCTCTAGTTGAGCATTCAAATTACTGCTATTATTATTTTCACTCATATGCAGAGGGACATTGAGGTTGAGGGTTGGGCTGTAACCATTAAAAGGCCAGCCCGACCTTTGGCTGGGAGCAGTTCCGTTCTCGGATTTTAATTCTATTAGACGGCCGAGGAGGACGTGAGCCAAGGCCGCTTATCTGAAGACACACACATGTGGTCCGGGGTCCCGGTGCCTGCTCGGGCGCCAAAAAGGTTAAAATTATAATTTGCGGCTTCTGCTTGCCACTTTATTACCCTCGGAATAAAGTTTGGCATTTTTGGCAGGCAATAAGCCGCGACCACGATGTTGACACGCTTAATTTCTTGGCCGCATTCATGGCATTTGTTTACATCGTTTAGCCGGCACCCCAAAGACAAAAGGGATTTTTAATGGCTTTTTTGGCGCTTGGCTTATCGGCGGCGGATATCCTTGGCAGCTGGCTTGCCACAAAACAAATAAAGGTTACTCGTACTTTGCCACTAAACAACTCGCATGCTGCTCATTCGCCCGCTGTTTATTTTGTTTGTGTTTGGGCCCCGAAAGTGTAAAGTTTTCCCACTTGTTCGGGGATAAAGCGTGAGATAAGCGTGGCTGGCTTTGAATTATTTCGTTGGGTTTCCTGTCCGCCAGCGGAGAGTAGACTTCAGCAGCAGGGCCGGGGTCACATGGAGGTGAGGCTGTGTTGTTACCTGGCTTGACTTCCTCAAGCCAATGCGGAGATCGGAAACTTGGCCCAGTCCATCGCCCTCTTGATGTCTGCAAGTTAAAGCTCGGAACTCTGTATATCTGCAGATAACTAACTATGCTGAAAGTATTATATTTTAATAAAAGGGTAACTGAGATGAACCTTTAAGAGGTGTATGGTAAGTCTTTATAAATCCCCAAGACTGCACTCTAATCAACCAATGCTCCTCCTCCGTCAACACACCTAAGAATAACAAATTGTCAACACACAAGATGGCATTTAATCTTCAACAAATTGCCGAGGCACTTGTAAGGACAGCTTAAATAAATAGTACGCGCCTTCGTCACTCGACTGCTGCTCCCCTTCTGCGCTCCAGAGGGCAATCTGTCAAGGCAAGAAACTGAAATACGCACCGTGTTATGCTGGAAATTTTTGTAAAATCGTTTTTTATTCTCCCCTTGCTCCGATGATGGCTGGGAAATTTGCATTTTAACTCAATAAATTCACTTTGCATGCGGCAGCGGTGTGGTGCTCTATAAATCTGTTAGAGTCTAACGACTACAAGCTTCTGGCTAGGAGGGAGTTGGCTGGCTGGCTGGCTGGCTGGCTGCTTGGCTATATCTGGTTGGTAATACAGCCCGCGGCGGCTCAGTCATTTCCCAGCTACTGATTTGCTGGCTGCGAGTGAATCCATCGCCGGCTTATGGGATTACACGGAGTGTGAGTGGATAAATAACTCACACCGCACCGCGGCAGCGATCCACCTGGAGAGGTGGGAAAGGAGCCTGCTCCTTTTGTCGCCGCCTTGGAGGCGATATTTGCGTTATTTACGATTATTTACCATTTCACAATTTACATGTGCCAACAACATCCCTCGCCTTGTATCTTGATATGTTGATTCTTCCCGACTCTTTGGCACTCTTATTTATACCACAATTACTTGCTCTTAACTCGGGGATTTGCTGGCTTCTTTAGTGGTGAGTAAACTGTTTACAAAGAGAGTTGGGCGGAATGATTATAAAATGTAATCTATTGAAGATGTTTGTGGTATGGATTATGGGATAGATTTACTCTACAATTTGGTGGCAATTATTCGTGAGGAATTCTTATCATCAATAAGTTACTAGCTGATAAGACCAATCGTATTTACTAGCAGTTTCGAGGTTTATATAAAGTACGAGGGCTTCTGTAAGTAGGAGATTTCTTCTTCATTTGGAACTCTTATATTATTTGAATATACATTAGCTTCGATTTCATTAAAAACTCTTTACCAACTGTTTATGGATTCATTTAATTCGCACATTTGGCTGGCACTCTCTGGCCCATTTCAATTGTATTTATGGCACAATAAGCCGAGAGCAATTACATAAAGCGCGCACAGCACATTGTCCCATATCGGTGGACCGACCTCATGCCAGGCAAACCAGCGAAGCCTCCGCAGAGGAGCGCGTCCGAGTAAGCAAACTAATACCAAGACCAGGGACCAGTTCAGCCCGGCAATTTATGCACTGGTGCGATATTTGGCCGACGGCATTCTGATTATTGAACCGAACCCAAATCGGCGAGCTGCCTCCACGCCGGGCTGCGGAGAGACTTCTGTGCGGATTGTGGCCGCAACCACCAGAGTTTGCAACTAATTGAATTATTAGCGCAGGCTGCGAGGCTGGGATACTCGGTGTCTGCATCTCCGGCTCGTACTGTGAAATTATTGTTGTTCGGTGGTTGACAAGGATCAGTGCCGACGCCTTATTTGTGTTCTTGCTCATTGCAACGGACCCAGGCTCCCTGGTTCCCTGGTTCCCTGGTTTCCTGATTCCTGCCCTCCCATTGACCTGTCTCTGCCCGAAAAACCGACACCCGGGGGCAGTGGGTGGCCCTGCTCTAACAAGCGGGTGTTGGCCACGTCCAGATTGGATCTGGGAGTGGGTTTTCGGAGTGGGAGAAACTCGGAACCGCCTTGCCCGGCGGTGCTCTGCCTGCTCTGCGACATGTGCACACGTATTGTTCTTGTAAATCATTGATTAATTCTTACTTTTGCATATGATTAGAGAAAGTTGTCGAGGGCATAACTGGAAGTGATTTTCGGATTTGCATTTTTGACTTTTTGAGGCTACGGTGGTTGGATGGTGGTTGAACAAGGAGCGATAGTTACGGTCACGACTGGCAATTAGTTTTATGGCGGATGAACTGGAGCGACCTCAACGAAATTGTGTGATTGAGGGTAAGAAGCTGAGGTTAATAATTGAACCGGAAAGGCTTTCGAATTTGAGCTATTTTTTTAAATTTGACACCGTCATTGAATATGATTTCATAAGTAAACTGCGGCAGGGTGTATTTTATAGAATAATTATAGCTATTATTGTGTAGAATTTTCGTTTTAATCTCAACCAATGTTAGCACATATCTCCATTATGTGAAATCTGGCCGTAAATGTGTATTGTCCAAGTAAGCCAGCCACTGGCAGGCTCCCCACTCCCCAAATAAACTCCAAAGACCATGACATCGGACTACGACAACCCTTCGGTTATCAACCATCAACCAGGAAATTCTTGTTTGGATCGGAGTCACACTTTCCTGACATCAGGACATCCCATCAGCCAAATGTCAGGGATGTCAGCGTGCCAACAATGACCAGATATGAGCACACACACCCAGCATGTGATGTGTAATATCCATCCGACACACACCACTCACTCACCACAAACTTCTGGCACTCGCCAGCACTTTCCTATGAAACTTGGTATCTGAGTTGGCAAAGTTTGCTTACTTTGTGCAAACTGTGCAACAATGCAGGACGCCCAGAATTTTCATAAACTTTGACACTCTGCCTTTCGCCAGCCTCAAACTTCAGGCCTTCGAACATGTAAGGAACTGGGAAGCCAGAAACTGGAGCAGACTTCTTCTGTCAGGCAGGAGGAAAGTGTTCTGCGCTTCCGCACAATTAGTTTGTTCCAAGGCAAGTCCACCCCATACCTAGTCTCCTTGGAGCTGGCAATTTGCAAGGTGCTAAGCGCAGCCCGGGAACAACAACAAATCACTTAGCCCTAATGGCTCATGGCGTCACTGCATTTAACCGAAAAACCTCAAGCAGTTAAGCGTCACAGAAGGAGCTGTCAAATGGTTGTCTTTTCTTCTCAGCCCCCACTCGATGGGCACAAGCGCAGGAGCGAGACCGAAACTGGAAATACCCTGAGAATATGATTAGTATATTAAAATTTACAGTCCATCTAGCATTAATTTTAAATATATTTGATGGGTGAAACGGGAAACGATCTAGTGTAAAAATAATTGTAGAGTTTAATATGCAAACTTTATGTCAAAAAAAGTGTTTTCTTCAGCAAGGGCATAAGGCAAGCAAGGCAGAGAAGGGATGTACTGAAAGTGGAACATTGCACGATGCTGCTAAAGACCGAACCCGACTGACAGCCCCACCAGCCATCCTTTGAGCCCTCTGTGTAATGAGCGACCCAATTAGGCAAAGTGAGTGGCGGTGAGAGAGATGCATATGAACCACAAGACAATTGAACAATGTGCTGCAAGCAATTAACCAAGAAACCGGCAAAGCAGCAGAGAGGCAGCATAAAAGGCCATAAAAAGATGATACCAAGGCGAGACGAGGGAGATTGACTTCCTTATAGGTTTACAACCTGCAAAGCTTGCCACTTAAACCTTTCTTGAAAAATTATTATGGCATGGTTATGACTCTTAACATTTATTTATTCCGAGTCCGATGTATTTTTATTTTTAATTGATGATAAGCAAATACAATTCTACTTTTTAAGCAACTTTCTTAGATATATCAAAGCAAAATATATTAGTTGTATTACTAAGCGGTTGCTATTAGTTAGGTGCCTAAAAGTATGTTTTATAGGTTTTATGTTCTTGCTTATTTTAGATAGGATGCTTTACTTAAAAACTTAGCGTAGTTCAGACATTTAAAATTGAATGGAATTATTATTAATATTATATTTAGAAATATTCATTTGAGCAAGTAAAATTCTAAAACAGAAAGTATTCTATATAGAAACGTCAATCATTTTTGAACCGACTGCTATCCAGTATTTACCTACAAATTATTCTAATAACAATAATAATAATTCCATTGTTTTTACCCAAAAATCCTTAACTGTTTATTGGAATAATTCCGTGCCATTTAATTCCCTAGATACCATTTCCAGATGCTGTTAATTTTCTTCCGCTTAGACACACGGCGTCACCGCAACATGTGCTTGAAATTTAGTCTCCGCCAATCAATTCCACATAGGTTACCCTCTTGTCCGGTTGTCATTTGTTTATTAGATTTGTCAATGCAACAGTGTTTTTTGCTTCCTTTTTTGTGGTCAACCAAGGGAGGCAACGGCGACACATTCACAGGGCCATAAAAGTCATTGGAATTGCAAATGGATGGACAGGAGGAGCGAAAAAGTGGCGAAAACTTTTCGGGAACGACAAATGCGCCTGTCACATGCAGGCGATGCGTATAAATTAGTGGCCATTGTGCGGCATCTTAAATGTCAAAAGTGACACCCTCGCCCCAGCTTTTTGGCCTTTGTCTGGCGCACCTGAGGCATTCGGAACATTTGACTCAAACTGCCGGGGAGAACAATAAATTTCCCTTTTTTCAGGCAAAGGGCCAGCAAAAAGGAGGAGGACTCGTACATGAAACTACTCGGACTCGTTGTGGGTGGGCCGGCCGGGAGAAACGATGACCACTGGACGCACGGGTGAGCACGAGACCCGAGACCCATTCTATTGCATAAAAAACAGCGTTACGGCCAAGGAACAACTTGCTGGCTAATAAAAATGGAGAGGGATCAGGAAAAGCAGGGACAAACCGCTGCAGGGAGGTCACCATTATGTCCTGGCTGGGGGTGTTAAAGCGGAAAAGGTAAGTGCCATTGAGGTGGCCGCTGGCAGGGCTCTTAGTCAATATCTCAGGCATCCTGCCATTTTTCTTCGTTTTTTTAGCACACGGCCACAGGCATACCGGCATATGTGCAAGTTACCCGGAAGTTAAGCTGTTGTTTATGTGTCACAATAAATCATGTTCAATGCACACGAAACAATTTCGTCTAAGTGGGTAATGGAAAAGTCTCCTGTAGTCACGGCTTCCTTTGCCTTTTCCTGAAACGCCAGGCACTGGAGTAGTTTTTATGTAGCTTCTGATTAAATGCCATGGAGTTAAGAGAGTCCATTGACAGTGCAAACTGAAAATGGCATGAAAGAGACTTTGGAAAAGCAGGAAAGATTGGATCTTACATCTTAAGCTCCTTGAATAATGTTTAAATAAATACAATAAATATTAAGAAAACAACTGTATACTTTACAATCATTCTTAAAACCAAGTTCTTTAAAAAGAAATACCTCACATTGTGTTTTTACCTTTACTACCTTCTTTGCAAAGCATTTCGCACCACCATTACCACCACTCTCTGAAAATCGCTTAATATATTCACATAAACGCACCCGCAAGTCCCAGTTGACTTTTTTTTAAACGCTTCTAAATGCAAATAAAAGAAGTCACTTAAAAAATTATTCAACCCACAACTGACGGGCGGGCAACAGGGGACTAGCGTCGGAAGTAGAAATAAATGTGTTAATGTTCGCCCCGAAACGCTTTTCGAATTCGTGTCAGTTTCGGTTTTACGAGGTAACCAAATTCACAAATTCGCGGTGGATTGTGTGTGGAGAGGCACGCGTGTCACTTACAGTGATTCACGGGGAATGAGAGGTGGTTCCCCGGGGGAAAAGGTTGGGGAAAGGGCAGCCTCTGTGCCACAAATGGCAACTACGTGGTCTGGCACTGGCGGGTAAGCAAGTAGACGAACCCAGAAGACAAATATTTCGTCATATGCACATATACCGGTGTAAATATTTAGTATTAAAAATATTTTTTATTTAAGCGTGGACAGCTGTTACTTTCGAGTTTGCTTAGCCTTTCCCAAGTTCAAGGTTTAATAATTGCTTATAAATACATCGATCGCCGAAAAGAATTCCAGCAGTTAAATTTCGACGCTGAAAATGTCAGGTTATCGTTGCTTCGGAGTCCTTTTACTAATACTATGTGGTACGAGCTTGAGTAGTTCCTACAGGCTCCTAGAGGGCCAGACATGTCCAGCTCCCATGAAGACGTTTGAGGAACAACACCTGAATGATCAACACAGGAACTTCTACAATGTGCACGAGGTTCCCAGAAAACCGCCCTCCGAAATGAACGAGATAAAGTCGGAAAACTGGCTGATGCGAATTGTCAATATAAAAACTATAAGACAGAACCCCATCCAGGAAGACCCCGGAATGGAGCAAAAACAACACATTGAGGGATGGTTGAAGCGGTTTTTAAACCTTCTGAACGCAAAAAGGGAAGACCCACCGCCTAGAAATAATAACCATCCTAAGATAGTTTTTATATTAAAGAAGAATCCTTATCGTAGAGAAGAGCATCACATTGTTAAGAGGGATCCCTTGCCAAATAGTTTCATGTGACAAAAATAAACTTTATCTAAAGAGATACAAAAAACAATTATTACCACATACGTTTTCCACACCCTCGTCATCATATATTTTTTAGTTTCTAAGATCTATTACCCCTAATTAGGAAAAGTTTTCAAGAACACATGTTCCCAGAAAGAAGGCAATAAATTAAATCATTTTTCCGCTATGGCAGCAAAGGATTTACATTTTCTAGACACATTCAAGACATTTTCAGCCATAAATAATTCCCTCACATGGAAAAGCTTCTTTATGCCACTTGATTGCGGCTTGGGTAAACCCCTCCTTTTCCGCCCACTCCACCACCATAAAAAATTATATTATATGCATGACCCTAAATTAATCTAGCGAAACCTTTTCCATTTTGCAACGAACAACGAGCTTCAACCCCTGGTTCCAAGGGACATCAAAGCCAGTGAAGTATGGCAAACGAAGTTATTTGAATATGACCGTAAATGTCATATGAGAACAAATTAAATTTGGCTTATGGACTTGGCCAGCCAGCAGCTTCAAGAATATTAATAAAAAGTATATAGATATTTTATCGCTCTGAGCTTTTATGTCAACAACAGATATATATATATATTATAGAACCTAAGACGAAGAATATAATTTAAAACATAAAACATAATATAAAAAAATAAAATAACATCTAGCCCAGCTTTGGTAAATATTTTTGGTTACTTTAAAGAACGGTCTTGGACACTCAGTACTCTTCCCTCATTCAAATTCAGCTGCTAGGTTTTTGCATTCCACAAACTTAAACGCGACGAATTTTGCAAGTTGCCAACTTCTTTGCAATATGTTGTCGCCAGCAGCGAATCGGAATTATGCAAAAATAACAAAGAAGGAAAAATGGGAAACAAAAGTGAGAAATAGAAACAGAATTTCATTTGCAATGCGAAATGTTTGCTCAGGCGGTGTCCAATTCAGATCCAGACTCCTTGCCGCTGCCGCAAAATAAACTCATTCGCATGCAGTTGGCGTCTCGCAAAGTGGATATTGATATTTTGTCCTTAAATTTTGTTATTTATGTGGCCACGGGGGTGTGAGACCCGGGAAGGCCTAACCCCCTCGGCCAACTAAAATAAACGAAACAGAAGTTTACAATTTAGAACAGACAAAATAGTAGAATTTCCGTCAAGTTGTGCAAATTTAACGCGACATTGTCTGATACGAAGGACTCTGCTTAGGACCTCCCCTTATTTTTTATTCTTCTGGTTATTCGGGGTGTGTGTCCTGTGCCGCCCATTGACATTCAAGTCATGTGTCAGAGCAGAGGCCGATGCTTAACTCTGACAGACCGAAACCCCGAAAAGTTTGCCCATAAATTGTTGCAAAAAACTGAAATGTTTCAACACATTGAAAGGAAAGTCTTGTTCGACACAGGCACTTGAAAATTTCAATTGCCAGCGAATTTATTTTAAGAGAGCGTGAAATTTATGATTGACAAATTGAATTTGAAAATTGAGGAAACATTTTCTTTTGGGTTTTCTTATGGAAAGTCACGATACGGGGAAGGAATTTGCAAATATTGAATATTATTTGGCTCGCCACTCTTTAAGAACTATATTTTACCCTCGCCGATGGCTATAAAAATGATAAATGATCCCTCAGCCATTCTGCCTCATCATATCATAGAGAAGTCAAGCAATTCGTTATGGTCTCGCAATGTTTGACCAGCCCACTTGCCTGCAGGATATTCGGTTATTTCATATATTAAAGGCGCTCGTCCTACATTGTTTCAGATTGAAAGACCACTAAACACTCCATAAACAAAAACCATTAAACGTGGCCCCATTTATGGAATGGGAGTTTCCCAAAACCAAGTACAAGTTCAGTATATTTTTTATCATTTTTATGACCGCCTTGAGTATGTGGGCGTGCGTCTGACAGAGTAATCGTATAAATCTTAATGTTTATAAATCAGAGCTCGATTCGGTGCCCCAGGGACAGTCACAGAAGTTTGGGGCACCATTAATGATGAATTCAAGAAAATTAATAAAACTAAGAAAGGGAAAGAAAATTATGCTTTTGTTTAGGAATTTTCAGAATTCAGAACTACAATTTTACAATCTTTCAAGTTCTACAAGAATGTGGATAACATCAGTTAATATTATTTTGTCTTAGCTCTAGACTCTAGACTATTAACATTTAATGCAAAAATTGAATTATAATGTAAATAAGTAAAAAAAAGGCATCATTGAAAAATTTAAAAAAAAACTACAGCTAGTATAAATACAAATTTAAACTGTTCGCAAAAAATTCGTAAATCTATATTTTATCTTTAAAATATTCACAAAAAAAGTGCCTTTAAAAATATGTTTTATGCCAAGCACT
Source organism: Drosophila orosa (assembly GCA_018904745.1). Classification (NCBI taxonomy): domain Eukaryota; kingdom Metazoa; phylum Arthropoda; class Insecta; order Diptera; family Drosophilidae; genus Drosophila; species Drosophila orosa. The sequence continues at coordinate 13,504 of JAEIIH010032175.1, forward strand.
GACCTTGAACTGCAAACAATTTCTTTCCATTTCCCATAAAAGAGAGTATCGTACAAAGAAAATCAAATGCTCATTGTTACGAGATTTTTTTGTAATATGCAAATAATTTGCTGGCCAAATAGCAACCAACTGTGACCCACCAGATGACAATGCCAACGCCCTCGAACCGAGCCGGAAAGGAATACAAGTCGCCGGGATCCGCAAGGAGTCAAGTCGAGAACAATGCGACCAGAGGCCTACTTGCACTTCCAAGGAAGTTCCGTCTCATCCCATGTCACAGACCAACCCCGCCCGCCCTGTGTGTGACACACAGTTGACAGCTGTGGTCGTGGTGCTCGTCCTGGTCCCGGTCCTCCTCCGGATGCCATGAGGTGGTGGCTTCTGCTCCTGCACCGGCCACGGCCTCGGCCACGGCTCCGGCTCAAACTTTGACTCCGGTGATGCGTGGCCATTGTGCGCATTTGACGTTTGGTTTATTAATCAGTTTGGCCTGCGGCCATGGACCGACCAACGTCACAATTTTCCACAAATGAATAATTTTTGTACCACAAAAATATGAAGCAGAAGCCAAAAAGCCAAAGAGCCCAGGCCCACAACAAATGTGTCACAAGGGGGCTCTTTGCATAAAAATATGCCCTTTCTCTACGGGGTATTATTATTTTAGGAAGAACAGAACAGAAAATATGTGTACTATATTTTAGGCTATGTAACCTTTAAAAATATATTAAATATAACACATTTTAAGGGGTGTATTCAATCAAGTTTACATGATAAAGCCAATACCTTTAATTATATTGCAAAATACTTTTTTTGGTTAATATTCTTATAACAAAATTCAGTAACCATCCAGTGACAAAAGGGTACCCAAATATTCAGCAACTTTTTGTATTTGCTTGTGTTTTTTGTGCAAAGCGAGTTTCGCATTTTAATTTCAGCGCACAGAGGAAAAAGTCAAACAAATGTCAGCCGCGTGTTAATCAAGTGTAAATAAATGGCGCAAAGATTAGAGAGCACCGCCAAGGCAGCCACAACTGGAATCACAACAACAATGAAACACTGGGAAAAGCCCTGCAAAACAAATAAAAAATAAAAAGGAGGAATGCCCAAAAATTGAGGGGTGTGATGCAGACTGCGAGGATGCAAAGAAAAAAGTCGAAAAAACATTTAATGGTTTTTTAAATGTTATTTAAATGTGCGTGAAAATCTGTCACTGAATGCGAAAGCAACTTGAAAACGCTTTAAGTTTTCTTGTCCTTTCCAAGGGGCCCCCATATCCCCCCGCTCCCGGGGTCCATGCAAATTAGCCTTCAAAGCTGTTATCATCGAAGCCCGAAACCAAATCCCGAAGCCATTGGGCAGGACCCCAAGCAACGCCTACGCCACAGCAAATCCTTAGACCCCGGACCCAGACAAGGCCCGCACTGCGGTTGGGGTGTCCTGAAGTGGTGTTGATGATACTATTATCTTAAATCGCGACTGGGAGGGGGCTGAGACCCAGGCGAAGCTGTCAGCGGACGCGGCCACTTCAATTGTCCTTTTTCGGCAAGGCATTTACAATTCATAGATAGAGACGAAAAAATCGTTTTATTGGCTTTAAGGTCCTTTTTGTCGCCTCAGCGACATGAATAAAGGAGCAGCAACAAGGACATAAACCGCAAATAACTTGAACACTCGGCGGCCAGAGGGTTCCCTTTGTTATTGCATTTCCCTGTGATTTGTGTTTTCTCGGCCCGGCGGAAGAGTTTGAATTTTACAATTTTTTCGCCGTCTCTGCCGTACAGTGGAGCTAAACAAGATGGAAAACTGATATTTACAGTCAGCAAATCATTAACTGAATTTGTAAAATATTTATATATCTCTGGAAATATTTGTATTATCATCAAAGAAAGGCTAATTTTATATTAAAAGATTATATTAAAAATTTATATTTATATTAAAAATTTCATAAATAAAATGGTTTTGAAAATATTAGAGAGATACCACGGTTTCTGTAAGCTTCTCTCGCTATAAAGGGGTGCAAATGCTGCAATTTGTAACATTATTTGTTTTTCTTTTCGGGCCTCCCCCACCAGAGTCCCACCCGCCGAAAGGACATTGCTCGAAGACACAATGCTATCTAATCTTATTTGGTATTATTTCTGCGTTAAACCTGCACTTCAGCACTTCCCCCCTTAACACAATGGCCAGACAATTGTGGTCTTTAAGGAGGAGAAGAAACTTTAAACTTCCGCCGAGTGAACTTCGCCTTGAAGGGCTCTTTTAATGATATTTACAGGAAGTGGCAGAATCGCATCAATCATTTGTCAGCCATAAAAATTCGTCACACACGAGTATTAAATTATACAACGAAAGAGCCGGAATATCTCTGCTGGAAAAAATGAGAAATTCTTAATGGCTGCGTGCAGTGAAATGACCTTGTAAGTTATGAGACCTACGGGGATCCGGACCCAACAGTTGGGCGCCCTTTGGCCGCTGGAAAAAGTCCTGCGAGAGGCCGCCAGGCCGTCAGCTTCAACGACAAGCGGTCATTTCGCTACGTGGCGGGGTCCTGGCATGCGTGGCCCCGCCCTGAATCCTTCTGCCCTCCCACAGGCCACTCACTTCCCCGGTGTGCCCACTCACATGTGAACATTTATTGGAAAACATTATTATTTATGACTTTTTGAATGACATCGCTTGAACTTTTCAAGCAATAAAGTAACGCACAATAATATTTCCTCCTACAGGAAATTGCAAGCGCACAATTTTCTCTAAAAAATCACAAAAAAATGAACATTTTGAGTTTTGATTTATGAAGATATTCATTAGTTCGCTTGATCGAAGTTGAGTAAAATATTTAACTTGATTTATAACAAGGGGAATTATATTGTAGCGGGTGAGCAGCAACAATATATTCCCAGGGGACTCCAGCTCAATTTAAAAAACCTTAATTATAAACAACCAAAAATTAAAGCATTTATTTAAGTAAGTAAAATCTATGGATTATGTTTGAACAATTATGAACATAATTTGAATAGTTTACAATTAGTTTAACAACCAAGCTTCACAGCTATTTTTGTATGTCCTTGTTAAGATTTTAAAACAAACTGTTACCATTAAGTTCGAGAAAGTATCATATCTCTGGGTCTTAAGACCAAACGAAAATAAATTCGCATGCAATCTAAAATGAAAATCTTAAGCAACATTATCCCAAGCAATCAAACCCATCGGGTGAGTTAAAGGGTTCGGGATTAAGGAGTGCAGGTCCTTGTGAGGGATGCGTTGCGTTTAAGATTTGATCAAATAACCACAAGAAAAGGATTATTTTAAGTAATTGCTAGACATTGTTTAGTGGGATGTTAAGGACACGAGGACCGACTGTGGCATGGGACTGTGTAAATTGGGTTCGACTTTAAAGCCGTCGCATTTGTTTTTATTTACTTAACCGAGGCGTTTACATAGACACATCTTCGGCTTATTTACTGCCCTAGCCCAGTATGTATTATCTGCGTGTACATATCCGAGATATATATATTAGATGCGGGCTCCAGGCGCATGACCCATTCCTGAACTCGTGCAAAGCTTTTTGCTGGCGACGGCGACGGCGACACGAGCTCCAGCCCTCTCGCTCTGAGCCACGATGATGCCGTGCCGTCCTTGTCGGCGGTGTGTGTGCCACAGTGACTGTGTGTAGGGTGCAGTGGAGTCAAAGTGTAGATAGCAAGCTGCCATAGGACGACGCCGACAACGACGTTGAATACATATAAAAATGTCTAAGGTGGAGCAGAAGCCATGACTGCGGCCATGACAGCGATAATGTATACGTGGGGCGTGGGGAGGGACTCTGATCCAGATTCGAGGTGGGTCCTGGAGAAGTTGTAGGGTTGCCAGGACCAGACCCATCCCTCTCACTCTCAACGTTCCTGGTGGGCTTTCTCGCTATTTGAGTTTGGATCCCCGGCTCGCTTTGTGGGTATTAAGTTCGTTTTAAGGCCAAAGACAAACGTCTCCGTCTCTTCCACTTACTTATAGCCAGGTTGCACTTTTTGTGCGCCTGCCAAAAGAAATCTTGTAGTCCTGGTGAAGGTGAGGGAAAGTCTTTAAAGTTGCACAAAGGGGATTACGACTGTTCGCACATAATTAATCAGTTGGCAGTCTGCCAATTACTACAGTACCTTTGATAATAATAATTTGTTTTGATAAAATGTATGCTTCCGGTCTGAGCTGATAAGGAATATATATATATATCCCCTTTAGGGATTTGGCATCGGTCTAAAATTCTGTATAAAACACGAATTAGCATTATAAGCAACGAATTTGTATAAGAAATTATTTGTAACAAGCCTAAGTTTGTATACCCTTGCAGTTTGCAATTGTTTAAAATGCAATTTTTAATTTCCATTCGGAATGCTTTACTATGTTGGTTTTTATTAGGTTAACAAACCAGCATAGTAAAGTTTAAAATGTATTACATTTATTTATATTTTTAAGCAACAAGGCTGTTGATGCTGATGTAGAATATATATAAATGATAATAAATACTGTTTCAAAATAATTTCTTTAGGGCTTAAAAGTTTCCTCTCTTCCTAAAGTTTTCTCTAGAAACCAATTTAGAACCAAAATTTCCCTGCATTTCACACGGTTTCTTCATCTTTAAGCGACCAAAAGCAAGTGTCATATTTTTTATGACACACTTAGTTAAACGTTATGGACAAAAGTCCAGTGACAGACAGGGGTAACCAGCCCTGGCCAAAGGAAGTGGTCTCCTTGGTCAACCCCAAGGAATTTGATGCAACTGCCAAGTTGACAGCCCTTCCTTATCCGCCCGTCGTTGGGGGAATTTGTTTTGGTCTCGGTTGTGGGTTTTTTTTAGCGCGCTGATGGGCCATGTGGGAGACTTTTGTTTTATCGAGGGCAATACATCAGCCATCAATATGATTAACTCTCGGGAAATGTGCCAAAGTGCCGAAAATCAAATTAAATTGCCCTGATGTAAGTGTTTGTGACACATCCGGACAGTGTCCACTCGCTTGATTTATCCATTGCAAATCGATAGTTTGCGTTTGCCCCTAGGGAAAAGGGATCAGTGTCAGATGTGCGCAGGCGGTAAAAACGTAATTTATATTCACATCTCCAAGATATATATATACATGTATGGGAAGTACACAAATTCTTTAGCTAGTTGACAAGTTGTCACTTCTTGCTCGTCCTCTGCTCGTACTTTTCCTCCATGAACTTGAATATGGAATCGATGGCCGAGTATGAAGTCCATTCGTGCTTGGTGTGTCCAGCGGAAACCTTCCGGATGCCGTCTTTGGACGCTGAAACCGGTGTGTCCAAAGGGGTCTTGCTGGTGACCCAATCACAGGCCACGGACTGCAAGTAATCCTTGTTGCTGGCCTGCGGACCTGCCATAACTGCATCGGTGAGGGCAATAGCAAATACCTTTTCCTTGAAGAACTCGAAAAATTCCTCAACCTTATGGATGAAAAGTATATTGGATTTAGATGATTTAAAAACCTATTTCAAACACAAACACTTACCAGATCAAGAGTGAGAAAGCCTCCATAGCTGTGAGCGACAATGGCCACACTCTCCGGCTTGGTCGGCAGAACTATGTTCTTCCACACGTACTTGGCGTGCTTCACGGGCTCCTCTACGCCCTTGATGACGTTGTCCTTGCCATTGTAGAATCGCCTGCAATCGTTGGTATTGGTGATGAGCAGATCGTAGCCGAGCTTCTGGGCCTGTCGCACGTAAGGCAGCTGGGAGCCGTGATCCAACGAGTTGTTGATGATTAAACTATACAAAATTTCATAAAAAGTAGTATGAACATAGTTGGTCTTGTACAAAAGTACGGGGTTCTAATCATAATTTGAGTTTCCCAGGGGTATTTTTTTATTTCTCTTAGTCCACAGGGACAAATAGTGTTTTGGTTCCTTTTTCTTGGATTTTATCGGCAACAAAGGAATTTCATTTTAATTTTTTGTAAAGCCAATTAGGGAATTCTATGTTTTATATCTAAGAATTGATCAAAGCTACAGCTAAGTACACACCTTCTGGCCCACTGCCCGGCCTTGACTTGCCCACTGCCATGGATCAGGATTAACAGCTTTTTGGACTTCGACAGCTTGGCCGGTTGGGAGTAGACGAAGGACGACTGCTCTGGCGGCTTACCAAAAGGAATGTAGGTACGGCTGAGGCCGTTCTTCTCCAGCAAAGCATAGACGATTTCAGGGATTTGCTAAGGATAAATGGGAGACTTGAAAAATTGTTCCTTTTCGTATTCATTTAAAATATAAGATTAAAGTCCTTTGAAATTATTTGGTGACCACATTATTTGGTAACCCTGTACATACATCAGCCAGTTTCTGGTAGTGCTTCTCGTTCTCATTGGCATCGCTGCTGACGTTGTAGGAGAAGAGTTCCTTGCCGGGCTCTCCCGTTGCGGGATCGATTTTGCGCAGGACTCCGGCTGCAGTAAGAGATCGGTATGGTAGGAATCACGAGCACGGGCAAGGGCATCGGCATCTCTCGGCACCTACTCACCTTTGTCGAAGGCGTAGCCAAAGTTCTTAAGCCGGGCCAGAGCCGGCTCACAATTGGTGGCCTGGGGCGGTGCGTCTGCCATGTCGCAGTACCTGTGAGGGCGAAACAGTTTGTAGATCTTTGACCACATCGGAATAGGGTTCTTTCCACGAGAACAGTCACTTACGGACTAGCAATTAGCGTGCAGCAGGGTTTAATTTATAAGCAATTGTTGCTCCCAAATTCGTTTGTTTTGATTTTTCTTGCTGATAAACATAAAAAACCGGCGGCAGGTCAGCGATGAACCAATGGCGCCATGTGCTTTCGATAGGCCAAAAAGCTCATTTCGATTACAGTATTGGCCGCGCTGATAGCGAGTTTACACTGCGTAGTTTGCCGAAAAAATTAAACTTAAAATATAAATTATAAATATAATTAAAATTTAAAACTTTAATGAAACTTAAACAATTTTAAATTCTGTTTTAAGGTTTTAGAAAAATACATGAATGTTTTGACCAGCTATGTAGATTCACTTTTATTTTATTTTAATTTCTAACAATGCAATGGTAAGGTAATTATGTATTCATAATTAATTTCTTTTACATATGATTCATTGTCTCCACTATCCAATCCGAAAACATACCGACGTGGGTGAAGGCATAGGGCTTCAATGGCTGACACGCTTTTCTGCCGTAGGACAGCAATCCGTAGAGCTTTTCTTTTTCCACATCCATGAATGGGGCTCCCGAGTCGCCCTAAAAGAGAGAGAATACTCCTATAATTCGAACCTTGAGCTCTACCATTAAGTAATTCTGACAGATCTTAGATCGATTGTATAGCTTTGCAGGGTGCTATTTTAGTCAGAAGTTTGAAAAACAGCATCAGCATCAACAGCATCAAGAATATACATATATATGTACTTCAATTAAAAAACTTTCCGAATTGAAATAAATGCCTTTTTCGGTTTAGTTATGATAAATTTCCCTTTCTTATTGTATGAGTTCTTTCACTTACATCGCAGGCTCCTTGTAATTTACTCAGGTGTACGGCACAGAAATCAGTATTACGGAGGTAAATGAATTTATGTTTCTTCATGCATGCTTTATTCCCGATTACCCGAAAGCGCTTCTGCTGCAACATCTTCACCTCTCCGACTTTGACACGGCCCCATCCGATCATCGTGCCCTCAAAACTTTTGGGAGGTGGCTTCTCTTTTATGAATAAGGTTTTAAATCGGGCATCTAGCAGCGGGAACGTTGGAGAAACCTTTAGTACCGCAATGTCGTAGCCTTTGAGTATTTCGAACCTAGGATGAGCTTCTATTCTGGCAACATCAAACTGGAACACGGCCTTGCCATTGATCCAGTCGGAGCCACCAATCACATACAGTTTCCCTTTGTGAACTGGCTTAACGGGCTTGACGCAGTGGGCCGTGCTCAGCACGTTCTCGTTAGAAATGATCACACCCACGCAGAGGTGCTTGTAGGAGCCATTGACCATTTCCCCAATAGAGACGACGTAGGGATATGAATTAGGGCCAATGTGAGGAAGTAAGGTCCTGCTGTTCTTAGTAGAAATATCCGAAGTGAATTGCCGGGTTGTGTTTATGACAGCCTCCTTGGCTGTGATCGTCGTGGTGGAGGGATCAGAATCCGTAGTATTGGCCATTGCCACGACACACAATGTCACTAGCCGAAGAAAAGGTAACCACATGCTTGCAGTAGAGCAGACCGAGATCCATTGCTCGGTGTCGGAGACTTGTTTCTCAAGCTTAAGTAATAAGCCATGAAATTCCAATTATCGACGCTTGTTGATCATAGCTATTATTATTAAAACTCCGATTTATTAGTAACAGTATTTTACGTGCCAATAGAATTGTAAAGAACTTGGTAAATAACTTGTAAATTCCTCATCTTGTTAATTTGTTTGAAAGCGTGAATAAAGTCTCCTCCTTTCGTATTCATTTCAAGTTTGTACGGAGTCGAACAAACCTTTTTTTCTTTTTTAAAGTTGAGTCGGTATCATAAACAAGATGCTACTTCTTTACTTTATATCAACCCTTTTAATTCTACGATTAATCCAAACTAATATACCAAATCTATTATTTAAAGATTTGTTCTTCTTTTTTTGGGACTACGGATCTATTGATTTGGGGTATCCTTTAAGCTCTGCTTAATATTAGCCACCTGATTGAGCCGGGCCAGGCGCTTCATAGTCTCCAGCTCCTTGATGAAAGTGGCCATGGCCTCTTTGGTGGTGGAGATATCGCTATCTTTCAGGTCCTCCAGGCCGTCTTCCTTTTCAAGCTCTGATAGAAAATTAAAATGTTAATGTGCTCTACTCAATAGTAATGATGTGTTTAGTGTACTCACCGTCCATCTCGGCCTCAATGTCGTTGAGTTGATTCATGACCAGGGATTGCTGCACCTTCACGTGCTCGATCAGGCGGTATTGGCACTCCTCCGGATCGATGGCCGCCTCCGGCTGCGGAACGTGCGGTAGGTCTGAAATTTCTGCCTTCGGTCGTTTCACCGGCGTCAAAGCAGCGGTGTCTACTTGATCCTCATCCCACTTCTTGGCCCACAGGTACAGCTTTGGGTGGGAACGATTTTTAGCAATGTTGATCTTCACCAGCAGCGAGTGCATCGAACGCTTGGCGTCCAGCAGATTGCCGGTGAGCGTGTGCGAGCGCTTCAGTAGCTCCGATTGTTTGGTAGCCTGGGGATTTGATGTGTGGTACGCGGCCACCGGCAGCTTGCCCTCGAACAGCCAGTCCTGGTCGTGCTTAAACTTCATTGAGTCCCGTCCCCTCTGTGGATTACGGCAGATGTAGCAGACGTACTTGTCCGGCACGTCCGACTCCTTTATTATGCCATTGCATGCGCCATGCTGCCAGCACAGGCACAACTCGCACTGGATCATCAGGCCGTCCTCCTCGCCGTACTCGCAGATGCAATTGATGATCTCCTCCTGCCGCATGCGCACAATGCGTATCAGTTCGCCATTCTCCTTGATGTACTGCGGCGCCTTCCCAATCGTGTCAGCCGGCGGCGGCAGAGCGGCATTGATGTCGGCCTGGTCGTTGGACGACGGTGTGGATACCGAATCTGCCATAACCGGGGAGTCAATGGAGCTGATGGCTGTAGCTGCCGGGCCAGAGCGGCGTTTCTTCGAATCAATGCGTGCATCCGGCGTGGGAGTGTTGAAGGACTGCCGCGTCTCGTCAGCATCGTGTTCGCCCAAATTATGCACGGCCGGAGTCTCGGTCACATGGCTGCGGCGCTGTGAGCGCTGACGGTTGCTCTTCCTTGAGCCGGATGAACGCTTTGTGGGCGACAATCGAGCCCGCTTGCTGGAGCGATTGAGTCCTGGATTCATCGCGAGCGTAGCTCCAGCCTCCAACGAAACCTCCGCAGGATTGGTGCCACTTTCACCGGACGTCATCGTGTCCAGTGTCTCCGTTTTGGGCGATGCAATCGCCTTGGTTGGAGAAGCTCCTGGCAGAGTAGCAGCCGACTTCGGCGACGTGACAGTTGGGGGGACTGACTGACGCTTAGAAGCCCGTGACTGCTGCACATCCTGTTGGTGCAGCTTGGCAAAGAATTGCTGGTTCGGTATTTGGTTCTTGGGAGCTGCATCGCCCTGCTCGATGGAGGAGGCGTGAGTGCGCTTGACCGCCAATTCCTGCATCTTCGGACAGTTGCTTACGTACCTGAGAAATAACACTTCAATACAAATTTTCAAATAATTAAACAAGAAACTCACTCGGCAAACTCCTTGTGGTAGTGGCGGATGTGAATGAGAAGGAAGTCCTCCTTGCGATAGGTCTTGCCGCAATCCTCGCGCGGGCACACATACAGATTCTCCTGCAGCTGGACTTTTAACCCGCCAATATAAGCTACGAAATAAATGGGGATAAGCAAGTATGTCAAATAAATCAATGGGTCGAAATGCCTACCAAAGCCATTCTCCACCGGAGGAGCGCCGCCGTCCACAGGCAGGGCGGCACCACCCTCAATGGTTTCCAGCTGTTCTGCGGTCGGCTTGCCTTCCTCAGTAAGCAGAGCCTGCGGCGACATGAGCTCTGCTGGCGGCATCAGAGAGGCCACCGGCGCCTCCATGTACTGGCTCCCCTTGACGGGCATCGGAGTCGATGGCAAAGATGGTAGAGTTGTGTTGCTCCGCTCCAACGTGGAGTCCAGCGACACATCCATGGGTTTGGGCTTCGGCGGTGGCTGCGGATTGTAGTCGTGTGTGTATACATAGGCATTTATGTCCTTGGCCCGGCGCCGGTGGATGCTGAAGTCGTATACGTCCGGGTTGTAGACCAGGCCCTGCGATTCGAGGAACACTTTCAGGTCTGACTTGGAGCGGAACCTCTTGCCGCTGGGCGAGACCAGGATGACGTCCCACTTGCCGAGCACATTGGAGCGCTGGTACATGTGCTTGATCCAACCGGGCGGCAGACGCCAGTCCTGCACGATCACTGTGGGCTTCTGGTGCTCGCCCACAATGAGGAAGCCCTCGGTTCCTATTGGCTGGTCGTTCACCCAGTGGCACGTCCACTCGCCATCATGTGGAATCTCTGGCAGACCCAGAGCAGCTGTTATGCGGGGAAAAACAAGTTATTTAATGTTTTGAAGTTGCATTTCAAACAAAAAACATACCTATATCCAAGCTGGCCATGTCTAGTAGCGGCCAATCCCTGCGCTGGGGTGTGCTCTTGCTCTTCTTGCTGCTCGAGGCGGCACTGGCACTACTGCCCGTACTGGCCCTCTTCGGAGCCACAGGTGTGGCGGCAGGAATCGGAGTCCCAGCTGGAATTGGAGTTCCAGGCGGTGCTGGAGCCTTGACTGCCGCGCCATCCGCTCCCTCGACGGGAAGAAGCTGCTTGGGCAACTTGTTCATGTGCACGGCGCGGACGTTCTTGGTGTAGCCATCGTCAAAGAGCACCTCGTAGGTGTCGTTGCCCAGCAGCTTGCGAATGGTGCCCGGGAACTTGCGCGGCCCCGACCAGCGGGCCATGCACTTCTCCTCCAGCTCGAAGACGGGCAGCACGCGGTTGCTCAGGCGCTGCCTCAGCCGCTCCGACTTAATCGCCATCCATTCCTGGAAGCTGCCGCTCGTCGAGGGGGACACCTTCAGCTTGTGGTTGCGCTCGAAGCGCACGAGCAGCGTCTGCTCGGTTTCGTTCACCTCGACGATGCGGGCGGGCAGCCAGTTGCCCTCGACGCTCAGGGCCTCCAAGCGAGCGCCGATAGTCAGGTTGGTGGGGTTGCTGTACTTGACCGGCGTGCCAGGAAGCGGCGAGTTCGAGGCTGAAGTGGCAGCTGCAGCGGGTGCAGCTACTTCGCTGGACTGCGCAACATCGGGAGCTGCTACAGAATCCGGAGCTGGCTTGGTCACCTCTTCCGGGGGAGCAGTGGTTTTCGCCGCATCCTTTTCCGTATCCGCTATTGGCTCCTTCGGCTCTTCGGAGCCTGCAGAGGAATTGCGCTCGGCGTTCTCTGCCAGAATTTGCGCCACAATATTGTCGACAGTGGCCTTGATCACGTCCTCGTTGGCCGACGAGGGTTCGGTTCCGGCGACCGCCGTTCCCTCGACGCTGGCCTGCTGCAGTGCCCGGTGGTCAGCCTCGATCTCGGCGGAGTCCATCTTGCCCCACGGGAAGACGGTGGGGAAGACGCGCGGCTTCAGCAGGTACTTGCCATTGCGAATCGTGTTGAAATCCAGGCGGCGGAAGTGGCGCGAGCAGACCAGCACGCTCTTGGTGATCTGGCGGTCCAGACTTATTCGCGAGTTCTTTATCCAAATGGCCCGGATGACGGGGTCGAGGGGAAAGGAGTGGTAAGTGACGCCGTGGTGCTCCAGCAGCCGCGACGTCGACGGGCAGTTGACCACGCAGCATCGGCGACCCATCTTGGGATAATTGTCTTGCTCTTGCCACTGAGTTCAGCTAAACTTGAGGCTTTTCCTGCTAAAAGAAATCACGCTTGTCAAAAAATGCACAATTTTTATTTTTCCCGATTAAAATAGAGACGACACTTAGGCTAGAGATGTGAAAAATTAATAAAGATATCAATATATCGATATGTTTTTAATAAAATTTAATTTAAATCTATCTCTATCTCTGAGAAGTAATTTAAACAAAAAAAAAATAGCTAAAATGCTCGATATATCATTATTTTTATGTGATACATATTTTATCAATTTGATATTTTTCTTTAAAATTATATATCATCGATACGATATTGTTTAGTTATTTTTACAACCCGATATTCGACTTTCGATATTTTTTGCTATTTCAATCAATTAATCGATTAAACGGAGATACACTGTATTTCCGCGGACGCGAACCTGGGTGCGGAAAATAGGTAATTCTCGAACAAGCCAAGTTTTCCACCTTCCAACAGGTCCTTCGGGTCCTTCCCGCTTGAACTTAAAATTAATAGAAATAAGATATAAAAAAAGTGTAATTTGTTTATTTAAGGAAATGTTGATGTTGGCAATATGTTAAACTTTATGTTTTTTGTTCTTTAGCAACTTCTCTGCGGTAATCTGTGCATTAATGCATCCGCGCAAAGCGTGGTCGTGCCATAAATAATTATGTCCGGCTGAGTGAAAAGGTATCACGTGCCTGATTGCCGATTGTCTCCAAGGCCATCCGAATGGGAGACCTATTTGAAATGCCATTAATGTACTCCTATGGCTGCTTACACGTCTCCACGTCCGCCACAAGACGGACACCTTGCAAAAAGCTGGCCAAAAGCAAAGAGAGATACGAAATCGACCATTCCAAAACGCTTCTGGAACTAGGCATTACAACACTTTTGTATTGCCAAAGTTTCGGGGAGGAGCATTTTTGGCGGGTTGCCGAAATATACGCTTGTGGTTTGCAATTAAAATATTGTCTCCTGGCCATTAGCATTCAAGAAACAGCAGACAAGTTGACTGTGTGGCGCCTGCTGCTTGAGTATTTGCCAAAAGAGTCAATCAACGTCTAGAGCCTTGGCCTTCAAAATCACAAATGTGATATACTTACATAATTTTAGGAAATAACAGATTATATCATTGGATCAAAAATAAACTCATGAACAATATTATTAGATATTCCCGGCAAAGCTCTCTGGGTCAACATGTTCACCTAGATCTTGAGAGTGCCTCCCTTAGTCAATGCGAACATGAAGTCAATTCCAAATAGTGCTGGCTTTGATCGGACCTAATGCAAATATTTAAAAGCAAATCACGGTTAGAGCATAAAGCAAACTTTAATTATAAAATTTGTTTATTGTCATATGCAGCTCACATAAATATTAAATGCCGTGAAGAATTGTTGTTGCCAAGTCGGATAATTCCGATTTGAATTTTGGACAGCCCAAAAGTGACATTGAGAGCGGCCACACGGGGGAAATCCAAATGAGTAAACAGGGCTAAATGGCCGTTTGCATAACTACCGACTAGAGAGCATGCCTACATATTTGCATAAATTATCGACACTTGTGGAAATTGGAACGACTGCACCTGAACTCTCTTTTTGTGCAAATAATTAAACAATATGTAACTTGTGCAAAAATATTTCCGAAAAGAAAAACAGAGCCGCCACAACAACTTTTAGCCCAACTGACGGCCGCACTTTCTCCGTTAATATTTACCCAACTCATCGACAAATTGGCCAGGCCCAGTCCCAGTCTCAGTCCCAGTCTCATCTCGGGCCCAGTGCCAGTACCCCGATCCCGTCTGGGAACTCATTGCGTAAATATGTGGGTATGCGATGCGGTAATTTTTGAATAGGCCCCGCGACTCTTGATATATTGACAGTTGGGCCCAGTTCCCGGTTCCTTATCACATAAATATTACCAAAAAAAAAGCCAAATTATAGTTATGTTTTGATCGTTTGCGTAGAGTGCCCACGGGAAATCGTGTAACTCAGAGTTCACAATGATTAAATAAATTATGTTTGCTCAAATAAATACGTGTTTACAATGTCAATGGATTACCTAATTTCTTATAATTTTAGTTTGCCTCTACTCTAGCTATTAACAATTGCACGTATAGCAATTTGAATTTAAAATTTAATATGAGGAATATCTCAAGAAAGCTACCTTGGAGTGAGTTGCCCAGACTGTGTGCAATTGTAGGTGAAGAAATGACACTTGACATAAAAATATGCACTAAATAAATACAGATACAGTAAAGACTTTAGTGTTAAATATTTCCCCTCATCGCAGTCATTGGATTATTATAATTTCAGCCTCCTGCCCGCAGGCGAAATCCATTTCTACGAAGATGTGGCAAAAAATAAACATCAGAGTAAAAATAAAAATAAATAAATTGAAATTCCTCTAAAAATCATGCAGCCACTTGGGCGGGGCTGGGCTTAGCTTAGCTCTCGGCATAATCCGCCTCAAGTGTCCCACGAGATACATATGTCAGGTAATGAGCGGCACCTGCCGTCGTGTAACTTTTGCCGTTTTACCGATCGCCATAAAGTGCGGTATACCAAGTGTAAAACCTTTATCTTTTCCGCATGATTTCGGTGCCTCGGAGGGTCGACATGCTCGGCTGCACGTGAGGTGGAGCTCGGAGCTGTGAACGAGGAGAGGAGACTGAGGCCTTATCGAGGCGATCATGTTGAAATGCGTGAATTGGGCCCGGGCATTCGGGTTTACTTCACTTTCAACTGGTGAAATTTTCGTACTCATCGCGCCTGACCTTGATCTGGGTCCGGAGTTGCGGAGAAAATAATGCAGATGGGGCTCTCGCATCATTTCTTATGCTTATGCAATGACAAGTGTGTTTGCATATATCTTCTGGCCATTTATGTCGGCCTTACGCAATGCCTGGAAACTCTTGTAGAAACCGCAGGCACAGGGGGAAGTCCCCAGACCACTGACAATTTTTAACATTTGCAGAACTTTTTACCCTTTATGCCGAACTTTAGCTTAAATGTACGAAAAAGATAACAAAGAAGTCCCATTTAAATTCACATTTCAAAATATATGTCACTTGCTGAACTCATTCGAAATGAATTTTGGATTAGATTATGCAACGAGCGAAATGACAAAAGCACTGGCAAAATACATACATATTTCGGAAACAAAACAAACACAAATACATCAAACAATAGCTGAAAATGCATTTATTTATGCAAAGAAAGACGGCGGACGGCCAACAAAAATGAAATCTCTGTGCCAAAAAAAAAAAAAAAAGATTTGGCCCAACTTGTGGCGTGTTTGTGTAGCTAATTAGATGGGAGTTAGGCCAAGCCATTCGACGACCATTCAAAGTAAAGTGGTGCAAAATGATGCGCAAGCCCCAAAGACGACACCGCTCCCACCCCCCGGCCTCCTTTGGTCAGTTCGGTCACTTAACATTCACGATTGCATGTCAAGCAGGCACAGGCGCAGGCGCAGCGGCCAACAAATTTTCCACATGCACTGTTAAAATATGCTGTTGAAGTTCTGCTTACAAAAGTACAACGTATTGTCTAACTGAAAATAAAATAGGTAGCATGCCATATGAAGTTTTGTTAAAATTTAAACGAATTTTAAAGAACTAAAGAATATTTTGTTATATACTGATTAGTGTTTTATTGTTATAGAAATATTAAGTGCCAAATCAAAGCTAAAGTTACAAATAATATATACCTTCAGACTTTCCTTGAAGATTTTGAAATAAAATATCTTCATCTACCTTAAAATGCGTTTTTTATTTCAAAGAATTTGCCTTTCCTGTACCTCTTTCGTCAGCTCTATGTTTAGAAAAGTAAATACAATTTTTGTTTCAGTGCCGCTTCCTACATTTAACCAAGAAAAATTACCGCCACTCAGTCTCTCGTTTGGGCCTGGTCTCTCTCTCTCTCTCTGTGTTTTCGAATCGATTCGAGTTGAGAGGCTTGAGGCTGCTCATATATAAGCCGGGGTTCCCAAATGTTTTTTGTCATTCCAGTTGATCAGTGCCAGCCGATCGGTCGGTGGAAATAAACGCGACGCGAACGAACCCACAGAAAGTGCAAGTGTGTGTGCATAGACTGCCAGCAAAAGAAAAAAGAAAATCAAAATGAAAGCTTTCATTATCGCCGGTGTGTGCGTCTTGAGCGTGCTGAGCCTGGGAGCGGCTCAGTTCCAGAACGGACGCCTGGAGCCCCCAAATCCGCAGCTCTGCGCCCAGCGCATCATCCACGAGAAGACCCCCGACGGCAAGGGGTGAGTGTTCAGGATGCACCAATCAGATCGGTATCAATAACCCCACATTTTTGCTAATATCTCTCCAGCTACTTCTTCTCGTGGCGCGACCCTCAGCTGAAGGGCGTGGAGGAGGACTGGCTGACGGCCAGGAACTATTGCCGTCGTCGTTGCATGGACTCCGTGTCGCTGGAGACGAGCCTGGAGAATGAATGGATCAAGCAGCGTGTGGTTGGCGAGAATGTGAGTACAAATATACATTTTATGACATAGTCGAGAGTATTTAATTAAACTTGTAGTACAATTAAATTGAAGTCATAAAAAATATACTAAGAAACGTAAACTGTAATCAAAAGACTTGGGCAACAAACTTATTAATAATCAACCAATACTATCTTTCAAACCTTTTAAAAACATAGTAATTGACTTCGTGTAAATTATCAATAGATAAAGATTTTAGTATTCCCCTACTCAATCAAATGAATATTAGCTAATTTATTACGAATGTAGAGTCAATAAATCGATTATCCCCTCCCTGAAATGGGCCTTATGTAAGCCACACTCAGTTCGGCAAATAAACGCAGACCAAAGGCACTCAATTGGCCTCACCTTCGCCGCAGCACCTGTTTGATCAACTTTTGAGCTTCGATTCGATCAAACAAATGATCGCAATAATGCACAGAAATATGCAACTCATTGGCTATTTATTAATGTTTCCAGCGAAAGGTGGCATAAATGCATAATGAACTACCTTTATTTATGAACCTATCGGAGTAGATTTCTCACACCTTTGAGGTGAAATAAGAGACAGGGCGGGACTTGCCAATAATTTATGATGTCTGCATTTAACAGTATTTTATCTATGCCATCTTTTTACCTACTTTGCATGCCATTATGTCACCTTTCGATTTGTTTGACAAGTTAAATAACGCCCGTTTAGCCGCGTGTGAATTGTTTAACGCGATTTATTTAGCGGCCCGCACACAACGCACATCTTGAAACTGACCTTAATTTTGAGGATGCAGAGATTCACAAAACTCATTGCGAAATCCGACATTAACATCGCTCTACAAAGTTCAATGTGAGATTACACATAAAAACTGAAGAAAAAAAAGAAACAACGACAAAGTACGGATCATAAAAATACAAAAACTTTCCCAGTTGTTGCCTCTGCAATTTCGCACACGAATGGAGACGTCAGACGGCTTACGCAACCCCCTCGAGATGGACAAGTGTCAAGTTTAGAGTTGTGGTCAGGCAGGCCCATCTCAGATCTCATCTCGGATCTTCCGACTCATTGCTCACCTCACATGCGAGAGCCGCGGTAGCGGTGGCCAAATTGAAATCGAAAGTTCACGTGTGCGGTGGAAAAGCAGCACCGGAAAAGCTGCTGCGCAAAATTACTTAACAAATTAGCAAATTGTAAGCACGCAAACGGATATTCAGCGAGTCGAATTTTCCCATAATCAAACAAGAAACAAAGCGTAAACCAAAGCAAAGCGTATGCTTGGGAATAAATTGCATGAATCCAATAATTATTCATTTCGATTATAGGTGCCTTGGCTACTACTTCTTTAAATTGCTTAACTTAAATAAGAGATATCTTAACTGACACACATTTTAAACACGAATAAGCAAGAAAGCGATTGGGTATATAGAATGAGTTTTGAGTCACTTGAAGTCTTAAAATATAAATGCAAACTTAAATGTTGTGTCCGTATTTGGCAGATTCCCATTGTCAAGTCCTTCGTTTACGTACCAGATTCTTATCAATGGAAAACGTTAATAGTTATTTTCTTTACTTACTGTAATATTCAATGTATTCCGTATTTTTGATTGTTAGCTTTCTATACCCTTAACCTAATTGATAAGAACTAGCCCAACGACTCCCAACTGGAGTCTGCACCCGCATGATCCATATGCGGAGCTACCAAATGGAGGCGCACAACTTTCCAATGCGGCTTTCCGTTTTCCTAATGAGTTGTGTGGCACCTGGGTTCACTTTTACTTGGCCCTGTAACAGACAGGTGCACAAAGCACAATTCATTTCGGCTTCCGCCTGGGCAAATGCATTCATTGTCCGAGCTCTTTTTTGTTAAACAATTACAATGCACTCTTCCCGCAGCCGACAAAACCTAAATCAATGTCCATAAATTTGTTTCGGCACTGCGCTCATTGGTGTTTTCCAAAAGGGCAAGTCGTCTGGTTTTTTGTCTGCGCACCTCTGCTGCCCCTCATAGCCCCACCGGGTTCGGGTTGTTGTGGGGCCCCGCTTTAACAAAACAATTTTTATGGCCCATCAGGTGAAAGTGACTGATGAGCGCTTAGCTGCGGCTGCGCTGTGTCTGCGTCTGCGTCTGCTCACTTGAAATGTTGACAATATCGGGTGCGCCGGCCCCGAAAGGGCGCGGACTTGGAGCTGGAGTGGATCTGGGAATGGGTATGGGTTCGCTTTCAGCGACAATAGCAGTTGGTTGGGCGTGACAGGCCCAAATCAGTTAGCAGCTTAAATTTCTACCACTATTTCGTGGTTTGGCTCGATGCCAACGCTGCATTTTCATGCGTAGGCGCCACCGATTAGGAAATGTATATGGATTTGAGCATCTCTAGGGGGGCATTGAACCTGAGGGAAACTTGATTGATTCAGTTCTAGGCTTTTTCGAATAATTCATGTCTAATTTCGAAAATTTCCCCTTATTTTCCAGGTGAAATACATCTGGACCAGCGGCCGCTTGTGCGACTTCAAGGGCTGTGACCGCCCCGATCTGCAGCCCACGAACATCAACGGATGGTTCTGGACCGCCACCCTGCAGAAGCTGGCCCCGACCACGGAGAGGTCCCAGGGTGACTGGTCGCCCACCGGCGGAATCGGTCTGCCCCAGCCGGACAACCGCGAGTTCAAGCAGAACGGCGCCCCGGAGAACTGCCTGGCCCTGCTGAACCAGTTCTACAACGACGGCGTCAACTGGCACGACGTGGCCTGCCACCACAAGAAGTCCTTCGTCTGCGAGGAGAACGACGCCCTGCTGAAGTACGTGCGCTACACGAACCCCAATCTGCGCATCTGAGCGGAGGGAGGCGGAGGTCCTCGAGGGCGGGCGGATGGAGCAGCGACTCTCCGAGCAAAACCAAAAATGATATTCTCTAAAAATGCGGCGTGATGCTGCTCCTGATATTTCTCTAGCTACTCTGCGGAATATGATTGTCTGTCAAAAGTGTAGAATTTTCTGGATAAATTGCTGCATGTCATAAGATCCTTTTCCTGGTAACAACCCTCCCATTCTCTGTGCTCTATTCTGTCTCAACTAGTTTAATTCTTAATTTTGTATTAATTTATGATTTTCTTTAATTATAATAAAAACATTCGAACATTCGACATACAAAAGTAGATGGCGACCTCTATGTACATTGTAATTTATTGGAACTCTCATGAAGCTTTTTGTTGTTAAGCTAAATTATTTTAAAAATGTGCCTATTTTCTAACTTGGCTGTCAGTTTTGCAGCTGTCTGATTAGATCGGACGACCTTATCATTTAGCTGCCAGAGAACCGATCGGGAAATTAGTAGCAAACAATTATAGCTCCCCGTTTTTTACTATTCCTTTCCCCTACTCTGAGAACCATTTAAATTAACAATTTTCAAAGAGTTTTAGTGTATCAAAAATCTTACTTTCTTCGCTCTGCCGTAAACATCTGGAAGGCAAATTTATTACGGAACTCTTTGTAGATCGATAAGAGCTCTGATTCCACAGGGCATCCCTAAAAAATAATACATTTTAATATTTGTTCTCGATAAAAATCGCAATGGGAAGTTGAAAAAAAAAAAATAATAATTTTAATCAAGTTCCCTAGGGATTATTGATTGGGATTTTTTTTTATTTGTACCGAAACGGCTTTCAGAAAGTTATATAAGATCGATCACCAAGCTCTTCGGGAATTAGTCGAGAATTATTTTTAGTGGATTGTGTTCCTAGGCCCGATGCAGCTTCAACTTACATTTTTGTGTGCAGTTCTTAAGATTTTTATTCTGCAAACAGCAAATGCTGATATTTCCGGATGCCACTTCTTTGAAACTGTGGATATATCGTCAAGCCAGCGGCTACCCAATGGTTCATACGTATACCAGGGGCTCGAAGTTCCATTTCCCTTGACTGGCGAATATAATTACATTTTGACGGAGCTGGGACTCAATGAAACAGTAGACAATCACCTACGAGGATGCGTTTGCAGGCTGAAGCCATGCATCTGGATTTGTTGTCGTTTTAAGGATATGCAACCAAATGGAGAGTGTACCGATGGTCTGATGAAGGAACTGGCTCGGATAAACCCCATCCTAAATGTAACACTCAGCAACGGATCCCTGGGGAGAAATCACCTACTAAGCGATTTCATCGTAGTGAGAGATCAAATGAGCACGTTTGAAACTTGGAGAAATGATAAGTACACACTATTCGAGGTTCGTCCTTTGCTTCCGTCCCTTATGTACTTTGCTTCCTGCTAACTTGATCCCCTTTAGAACGGAAGTGTACTGCTCGGGAGTGAAATACGCAGGCCGATCCACTTAAGGGGATATGATTGCCTCCACCCAAATCAGTTCAGTTCCGGCAGCACTGAGTTCTTTGTGGCTGCCTTCCATGA
>JAEIIH010032177.1:7671-26580 GCA_018904745.1 Drosophila orosa
GGGGTGATGGGGCAGCAGCATCGCCCATCGCTAACTTGATTATCAAGCGTTGCAACAAATTTGGCGTTGGCTGCTTTTAGGGGCATCCAATATGGCTGCCGGGCAAGCTCAATCTATCCATCGCAGCTATATTTCCACACTGAGCGAACAAAAGCTAGTCGAATTCAATAGAAAACGTTGATCAATGCATGATTTAAACTTAATTATACTTAATCAGTTGACTAGTCTGTATATTATGGATATGGACATAATATATCTATTGAATTTGGTTTGAAACTAAAGAGATTCATTGCCTAATTGAATTTGTAATTATAATATTATACTTCCTTTAAAAGACTTGTGATTTGTGAATTTAATTCAACTTCTTTTGGATTTGTGGGTAGGCTTCTAGATGCTAACATTCCCAAGTATATTGTATTTTTTATAGCATTCTATTAGTCTTGAACTTATTATTATTATTCTACCTTAACTCTTCATTGTTAAAATACTACAACCAAAATATTATTATTATTATCTCTTCGAATTTTAAATAATATTATTGTGTAAAATGTTTTAAATCATTCCCTGGAGCTTTCTTCTTCGACCCTGGCCTTATTTAATCCGAAAATTGATGTTTCTTTCCTTCAGTTGACTTACAGTTTGTTCCCAAAAAAAAAAAACCTTGGCTTAAGAACTTTATTTTCCTCGGTGCAGCACCACCACCTCTCACCTCCCACTTAATGCCGACCAGTTTCGGATCCTGGCTCAGCCTCAACACAAAGTAAAAGGCAAATGCAATTTTCAACACAAACAAAAATTTATGACTCGGCAGCATCCTTGGTCCATCCAGCAGTCAGGCTGCTGCAGGATGCACAAGTTGCAATAAAAGAAAGCCATGGGCGTGGGCGTGGGCGAAGGTGGTTAAAAAGGCGAAAGGTGCAAAATATGAATGTAAATATTAAAAAAGTTTCGAGGCGCGCAAACTAACGAGGTGTTCGCTCATTTGCCGCAGCACCAAGCCAGCCACAAACTCTGATCTCCGCCCCACCACCCGCCGGGTCGGGCTGCCCCGTTTAACCCACGAAACCCCAACATCAACACCATGCCCACCTGCCGCATCGCCATGCGCTGTAATTTAATTCCAGTGTGAAATTGAGCGCTCTCCTAATAGTGAATTTGCACTAAACCAGTTAGCAAGTCGCCGGGGCGATGTCTTGGCAAACTCCTGACGAGGTGTCAATGCGATGCCCCGGGATCCTGGATCCGGGATCCAGGAACTGGAAACTGTGTTCCGCCTCCAAACTCCGCCGCGTAGTTCGAGATGGTGGCGACATTCAAAAGGCGGAAATGTGATTTACTTATTAAATTAGAGTTTCAGAATGTTGCAGGCAGGGAAGTTTACTTGGCGTGGGATGCACTCGAGCTTGCAGCTAACGAAAGTTGCCCCAAGGTTGAGTGTCGTTAGGGGATGAAGGGCAATGGGGAATGGGAACTGTATGAAGGTATGAGGAATCAATCTGCTTTCCTGCTAAGTGGATTACCTCATGACTATTAAATTTAATTGTTTCCCTCCCTTGGCCCATTTCAATCGCATTGTGTCAGATTATCGCTGCGCTTTATGCGCATTATTCAAGTGAAAATATTTTTATTGATAAAAAGATTGGCATGACAGATATGCAAATGGGTCGTGACTCCTTCCTATTCTTTTCGTTTTTAATATTATTAGTTTGTAATCTGGTTTATGGCGCGTATAACTTAATAATTGATTCACATTCACCTATTTGAATAGATTCAACAGATAAAATAAACAAGAAATAAAGAAAACTTGTGTCAGAGACTCTCCCCCTTTCAATTAATTTTAATTGCATTTTATTTAACTAACTTAACATATGATGAGTTTCCTCAATTATGTAAACACTCCCTTTTTAATTATATTTGCTGGCATTGGGGTTCGAATAAAGGGGGAAAATAAATACAAACAAAGTAGAAGAACTTGCAAATGCTCTGATTAATACATTAAATCAAATGTCAAGTCAATATTTAACTATAAAATCATATTTTTATGCATATGTTGGTCATGTTTACGAGGTTATTCAGCTTTTAATAATGCTATAAGCCTACTAACTTAATTCCTATTTAACCTCGTGGTATTGCTTCATAGACATTTGCATTTAGATTAATACCCATGATTGTTTCGCATTACATTTGTTTCCAGTTAATTACCGATTTTCAAAGCCACCTCCTTCTGTTTTCCCACATATCCACCCTACGATTGCCGTTCCCAGTTAATCTTCGGTCCTTATTTCAAGTGATTTCCGCTGCTGTTGGCCAAAAAGCCCCGGCCTCGCACCCGTAACTCCTGATTGTACGTCCGCCCGCCTGGAGGACAACATTTGCATTAGCACTCAAAAGACGGAATATTTAAGAGCGTCCCACAGTGCGAAAATAAATAAATTTGCTGTGTAAACAGAAGCGAGCGCAAAGAGAGCAAGCTGGAAAAACTGAGCAAGCAGCAGGATGAATGGGCTAGCAAAAAAAAAAATAGAATGAGAAAAAAAAACATGACAAAAAGCTGCGCCCATCAAATGAAAAGAAGAAACTGCAAATCAGCGCAGTTGCACCAAAGGTAAACTTCTGGCCTGGCCAGGGGAGAGGGGTTCGTGGCGGAAAGTGGCAAAAGGGGCGAGAAATGGGCGGGAAAAGTGTGTGAGCGGGGGGCGGGGCGATGGGAAAAGCGGAAAGGGAAACTCGACAAGTGGCAGCGCGAGGTCGGCGGCGCAAGTGAAAGGAGCAAAAGGCGACAGCAAAGCGAACTAACACAGCGGAAAAGCCTTTTGAAGTTCCTCCACTAACAACAACAACGAGAGCACAGGCAGCAGCGTGAATAACAAGAAACAAGAGCTACAACAACAAAGGAAGTGGGAATTAGAAAGCCGAAGTTACTAATACTCTAACCTAGACGTGACCCATGTCTAATGGTAACTTTGAAGTTTTTCCACCTCCCAACTTGACAGAACATTTGTTTTCTTTAAAAACTAAAGCCAATTCATCAATAAGTATTTTTAAAAAATAATAAATGCTATTTTACTTTTCAAATGTCATTGTTTTCATAAAGAAAAGCCAACAAAACTCGGAAAACACAATTTCATTTACCCAAACTTGGTTTTGTTTGGTATATAAATATTTTAACTATTTCTAATTCAGTTATTTGCAAGTGATGTGAATTTTACTTATTTAAAAAATGGTCTATTGCTTTTAATGAAATACTCTTTTTCTTTCCTGATGCAACCGAATATTTGAAACACCAAATAAAGTGCAATAATTGTGTTTAAATTGAAATGTCATGACCACTAGGTTGTTAGCCTCGTGTTAGTTGATAATTGGCTGTTGGAATAAAATCAACACGTTTTTATTATTTACTTATTTATTTTGCTTTTTTCAACATTTAAAATTAGGCAGCACTTTTTGTGGAGAGTCAGAGTTATTCAGATAATATTTGTGTGTTTTTGATCAAAATTCCCACAATAAACAGAACAATAACCCCAACAAAAAATAAGATAATATGACAATGAATTCCCATTGAAATTTCTCATTAAATTGTTAAATAATTCCAGATGTACGGCCTTAGGCTGGTAGCATCCTGTTGGTCAGATAGAAAGGACCCTTTGCCAAAAACGACCAAAAAGCCAGTGCGGCAAGAACAACAGCAAACACTTGAGTTTGAAGCTACAGAAGGGAAGAGCGATGACGACGTCAGCAACGCGTCGCCAAGGCAGCAGAAAAGTGAAAAAGCGGAATGGCGGGAAAGCGGGAAAGCCTGGGGAAATGCCTGCGACAACGGGGAAGTCCGGCTCAGTCGTGCAGGCAAATGGCGAAATGTTCGGTAAAGCAATTTGACTTAAAAATGCTTAGCACTTGCATATCCTGGCATATCCCCGGCATATCCCCGGCAATAGCCATGGCCGTCGCGACGTCCAGAGCCAGCCAGCTCAGCTAAATAAGGACAACAAAAGGAGACGACAGCGACAAGGACGCCGACTGCGATTCAGAGGCAAGGACAAATAAAATAAGGAGCGGGCGCAGAGCCTTAAAGGATCACGAGCTGTGAGTGCGCTTAAGCTCATTTATTTAAATTAAAACAAACACTGCAGGCGCAAAGGCAGCCCAGGACCCTCGGCTGGCTGGTGCGGGCTTCCAAGAGGGGCATGGGCATGGGCATGGCTAAGCCGCCAAAGCTGCGCCTCAGTGCATACATTGTGCATGTCCTTTTGCCCTGTGCCAGCGTCTGTGTGAGAGCCTGCAGGGCTCATGAGTGCCTGCGTGTGAGTGCAGAACTTTGGCAACATTTCCGATTGCCAGGACCAGAGCGCTAGCAAAATATTTTGTGCCATTTGTCCTTTTTGTCATTTGTCCGGTGGCACAAACAGGGCAAATTGTTTGTAATAATGCGCGTGCCAAGCGCCAGTTGGCAGTCGGTTGCCGGTAGTCACCAGGTGGCAGGCGGCAGGATGCGGCATTCTGCAGGTGCCGGCTGCCAGGTGAGAATTTCGGGGCCCACCGCTGAGCTCGACCAATGAATTTCACTCGCATTTGTAAGTGCCATCGAATAACAATAACAACAGGGATCCCGGCAAAAAGCTGGAACAATGAGTGGGATTGGCATTACACGCCCACCAGTTTACTGGTTTTGCATCGGCACGCTCAAAGGGATTATAATTAACAGGTGCAAAAAAGGTGACAGGTCTCCGTACATATATCGTAATGAAACCAATTGTATCGCCATTTCACAGCAGGCACAAAAATTGAATTCGTTTCAGTACAAAAAAAAAATTAAATTACAGTATGGATCCTTGTGGTTACACTTTAACATATTTCCATTGAGACCGCACTTTTTTTTTCTTGGTTTCATAATTACACTCATAATGAGTTTTTTTTATGCCCTTGCAGGGAATTATAATTTTAATCAAAAGTTTTCAAAGCAGTGAAGGTGTCATTTGTCGACTCTATAAATATTCTTGATCCCCAATCAACAGCAAAAAAAATTTAGCCACTTGTTTAAAATTGAAATTAAATTGTTTAAATTGTCAATATTCAGATTTATTAATCTAAAAAAAATGGGAAGGCTTTCTAATTAAAATTATGCCTTTTTGTGATCGATCTCCAATTCGATTCCATGATCCAATTGCTAACTAAAATGGGAAACAAACTTTGGCTTCCCGAACTTTTTTGTATTTTTTCAATTCTCTTCAGCGAATAATTATAAGATTATTTATTAATATGGTAAAGTTGAAAATTGTTTAAGTTGAATAATTATTTCATTCTGCTTCAGTTTGCATGGTTAAATTAATTATTTTGGTAGGGATATCCCTGGTTGCGTTTTTACAATCAGAAAATAACTGGAAGGGTCTACATTTTGCCACCACTAGGCTAAACCTATTTTAAAAAGAAAGAAATGACAGCAATTGCGTTGGCAGCCTTGCAAATTATAATTCATAGCATTTAAAAAACAATTAAAGTATTATTTCCTTTATAAAATCCATTAACAATTTAAATAAAGACGAATAACCTAATATTACCAATACTTGAATTATAAAATGCTCTCATTAAATGTATAACATTGATTTTACTTTAGTTTACACAATGTTTTCGAATATATTTGATGGCTACCTTGACTCTATTCGTTTTAATAAGCTCATCATATAAATATTTCCGTGTTAAAGCCTCCTTGAAGGCGACATTAAAGCGTGAAAATGGCAAACAACAAGTTTTACAATTGCAATTAGCATGTCATGATCAATTCAGTTGAAAAACAAACATCTATTATGCACTTACAAGCCATTTATATTGGACGCTGCAAGAGCGGCAACAATAGTTTTTAATACAGATGACAAAATGCAATAATTTGTGCGGCAAACTTGGAGCGGAAAATCGTGAAATGAAAATGTTAATTGATTCGGTTTTTTCTAGTATTTCACCATGCACACCATGATAATGTTGTAGTTGTTGCTTCTTTTGCAGCTTTTATTTGTTGTAGTTGGCAGAAAAGTTTCGTCAATGGGATTTTTTATTGCAGTCGGTAAAAGTTTTTATGTGCCACCATTAGTAGCCAATTATTGGCGACTTTCACGGAGGAGTTGGGGGCGTTAGGGGTGCAAATTTATATTCCATGTCAGCGGCTTTCGACTGCAGCTGGGCAAAGCACAAAAAAAAAATACCTAAAACAAGGAACAAAAAAAAATCGAAAGAGACAAGCGAAATGGCCGATAATGAGCATCTAATAACTCAATTTGGGCCAAGTCAAGTCAAGGATAAGTGGTGGCGGCGGTGGGGAGGAGGAGGGGCTAAGTGGGGTGCGACACTAATTAAAACCGCTGCAAATGCCGGGAAATGGCAAGTGGGAAATGGGAAATGTGAAAAGGCTGCAGTTGTCGGCGCGGCGCTTCTTTTAGCTTAATTAAACATTGCCGCTTGACTTTTAATTGATTGTGAACAAACTGAAAAGCTTGCAGCAGACAAATAAACAATTTAACTAAATGCGCCGCAAAGTAGGCAACAGCGGGCTTTTATGGCCTGCGAGGGGTGGTGGCCGCCCGCTCTCTAAGCCAGAAAGAGGACTAGGGACCACTGCCGACTGGCAACTGCCAACTGGCAACTGGCAAAATGGAAATGGAAATGATGCCTGCCGTCGCCGGGTGCCTGCCTGACTGCCTGCCTGCCTGGCTGCCAAGAGTGTAAATGTAAACACAGCTCAGCAACAAAAGCCAGCAAGGCGTCAGAGCAGGAACAATGCGTAAGTCGAATGAATGGATGCCCGCCCAGCCTCCTACCCCTGCATCCTAGTGTCCTAGTGCCCCCATCCACTGAACCCCGAACCCCGAACCCTGAACCCCCAGCCCGCCCCGGGTGAGGGGTGAATGAATGAATGAACAAATGCTGATGGCTTAGGCCGCTCCGACTTGGCCTCGTCTCTCTTTCTCTGTTTTGAGTGAGTGAATGAGTGCTGGGGACAATTGCGATAATTGCCGTTGTCTCACACCTAGCCGGAAAATCTGGCTAAAACGGGGCGGGGTGGGGGATATGGCAGGATGTGAGGATGTGAGGATGTGTGTGCGCCTGCAGAGTCGTGAAATGATGACAAGAAAAAGCTTTTCCGCCGGCAGTTTGCCTGCCGCCGCTACCCAACCCTATTTATTCAACAATTTTCTACAATTTTATTGTTTACATTTATGTTCGTTCGGAGCTCATGTGCGTGTGTGTGCCTCTCATCTTTGGGCAAAAGTTTTTCTTGGCCCGGTCTTTCCTTATTTCCAACTCTAAACTCGGGGTTTTGCCAGCTCATGTTCGCTCTTCGTTCCGCCTTTTTTTTCTTTCTTCATATTTTTTTTTGGCCATCTTTTTTTTCGCGCACAATTTGCATGCGAATTTGCCGCTGTCTGCGGAACGCCCCTCCGCTCCTTTGTCCCCGTCTTAGCTGCGCGTGCCTTTTCCTTTTTCCCGCACGACTGCAGGTCCTCCTTTCCATCTCATCCTGGTCCTGGCCGTCATCCCCCCCATGCTCGCTTGCCACTCATCCTCCCATCTGTTTGCTCGCCTTTTTTCCCCCGCTCGCTCCTTGTTCATTTTTTATGCCCCGTTAACAACTTTTGCTCGGTTTACTTTTCCCGTGTCGAGCGGCGGCAGCGACGTCTTTGAAAGTTTAATTGTTGTTGCATGTCTTTTTGCGTCGCCTTCCTTCGTCCTGCGTCTCGCCTTCTCTTCCTGATCCTGCCCTTCATGTCGTGGTGCTGCTGCTGTTCCTTCTCGCTTCGTTGTGTAAATTGTACGCCGCACGTTTTTACGCCTGCAGCGGCTGAAGTGCGAGGAGAACGAAGAAGGAAGAGCACAGAACGCAGGACGAGGGCCAGGACTAAATGAAGAAAGCCTGAGAAGAGACGCTGACGAGTCGGGGAAGCCGCTGTCTTGCCCATATGCATATGTGTCTGTCTCGGGGAGCACAGCCATGGCCACGAATATACATACATGTAAGCCAAATTAATTAGCTAAGAATTAATTGGTTTAGCAAAAGATAATACCTATATATTATATTCAGACATAATTATTCTATGGAAAAGTGTTTCTTAGAAATAAATCCTAAAGTCCATGTATTTATTTAGCGAAACCAAGTTTTTTGGTAACTTAAAATTCTTTTAATTAATAAATTAAAAGCACTTAATATTCCGATAAATACTAAACTGTAAGAGCACCAGGACATTTAATACGATTCCTTTGGGGGGGAAAGGGCCACCGAATTTGCCTGCCTGTGTTATTTTCCTGACTGCCACTGTGTGCTCCTGAGTGGTTGGGTGTCCCCGTGTCCCAATGTCCTGGTGTCGCAGCCCTGTCCTCCTGCTCG
The DNA here is from genome assembly GCA_018904745.1 of Drosophila orosa. NCBI lineage: Eukaryota > Metazoa > Arthropoda > Insecta > Diptera > Drosophilidae > Drosophila > Drosophila orosa. The sequence continues at coordinate 16,043 of JAEIIH010032177.1, forward strand.
TCGGAAGTGTGAAACTGAAATTGAGCAACTAAAGGACTAAAAGGCTGTTGCCTACTTCCTGGCGCTGCTGCGTTCATTGCCGACGTCTGTTACTGTTAAATGTGTGTGCGTGTGTGGGGGAATGGGCGTAGGAGTGAGCGTTCATTGCTTCGTTCGTTCGTTTGTGTGTGTGGTTGTGCCGCGGGTGTGTGAGGCCGAGGAGTGTGGGTGTGCGTGCCTTCGACTTTATTTGGTTTACGTAGCGCTTGGCATTTATTTGCCCACAGTGAGACACTCGCAGCCAAACTGGGGAAAACTTCGCCAAGAAAGTGGGAAAAAAAAGTCATGGGAAAAAATCGCATGTATATATATTTTTGGGAATTGCTCGGGGGGGAGTTTGTAAAACGCATTGCGCTCGACGATAACTCCATTGAACTGGGCACAAGTGTTGTTCCAACGCGACCCCGACTTGCTCTCCCCTCCGCCTCCTTCCACTTAGTCTTTTTTTTTTGCATGTGTCCAGAGTTCGTAGCTCGAAGCTGGTGAACGGAAACGGAAGCGATAAGATAACACACACATACATGCATATGATTTTTACACGGTCGTCCTTTTTCGGTTTTGTTTTCCCTCTTCTTTTTTTCCTGTTGCCAGCACTTCTCCTGGCTGCCGTGTTTGCTCTCTCTCTGCTGTGTGTGTTATCTGTTATCTAATAGCCGTGATTGCTCAATCATTTGACAAATTTGATTGTAATTGAAAAGCTGAGCTACGGGATTGACACATCGGTCGGGTTACGATCGCATCGAATGGCAAATGGGGAAATTTAATTTTGAATGCGAGGAAAGTGATTCCTGAAAGGGGTCTAGGTTGTCCAGGGCTCTCTTAAATGAGGTTTCGTTTGGGTCTTGGGGTCTGTCGTGGGAATAATGGGAAATAACCTTTCAAAAAGAGAAATATTTATGTAAAAACCTCTCTTTGATATGATGGGAGCTGATCCAGAGTCCCTTGAGATCGTTAGTCCCCTCTTTTCTATCTTCGCTGTAAAACCAAATTTCTTCTTTAAGTACTTGAAGCTCAAAACTCCTTGGGGATCGTATGTATAATTGGCTCTGCTGCGGAGCCAAGGCTGAATGTCTTTAGAAAAATTCTTGGAATTGCAGGAGGAGTGTAATGGGACACATAATCGGCGCTGCTAGCCGCATTTGTAGCCATAATTGCTGTTGGCTTAATTTCAACAGGCAACTTCCGTGACGGCAACTTGAATTGCTTCTTCTACCTCCCTAGCTCCTCCTGGTCCTGCTGCTCCTTTTTAGCTGTTGCCACTCCTTTTGCGCTGCCTCAGCTGCAACTCCTTCGCCAGCGACAAGGACAACATGGAAATCCATTTGAGTCCACAAGCTTGCCATGTTGCTGCAAGCAGACACACACTTCTACACTCGAAGGCTCAACGTCTGGGTACGTGTGAGTGCCGCTGTACACTTAAAAAAAAAATAGTGTGCCTAATACAGATATTTTCACAGAAGCTCAACTTTATTTAGAGTTATCTGTAACTTAAAAACTGCCCTTAACATAACGTATTTTTGTTTGTAAGCATTGCTAGAACTCGTATTATTACATTACTCATACGCCATATTGCACTGATGATTAATTTTAAACAAATTGACTGAAAAATTTCATAGTTTAAGATGTAAAGTCTTTTTTAGATCAATTTTTATTTGAATTTTAGACCTTTAGGATTAAGATGTAAGATTATTATATATATATTTTTAGATCCGTTTGTTTGAATTTTAGATCTATATACCGTATATTTCCAAACTAAAGTAGTGACTCATTCTGCAGATTGCTTCACCTAATTCCTGTGCTTTTGACTGTTGGTGTCCCAGAGGTCCTTTTTTGCGAGTGCATGAACTGCTGCTCATTTGGTTTTGGCTTTCCATCCGTCGGTAGCGCTCGCTTCTCACACTTCCTCACTTGGCTCGGCGCTTTTGTTATTTTTATTGCAGCCTCTGCTGCTCCTTCTCGTCGTTATCCTTTTGCTGTTTGCTTGGCTCCTGAGCTGCTCGCTGCGTGTGTGGCTTGGCTAGTGTCCTGTGCTGACTGAGTGTGCGAGAGTGTCCTGTGTCTTGGAATCGTTTGTCCGGCACCACGGCCCTCTTCTGGCGTCTACTCATCAACGCCACATTTGTGTTCGACTCCGGCTGGCTCTGGTCCTGGCTCCTGCCCGTTCCTCCTGTCCTGCTCCTGCTTTTGCTTCTGTTCTCGTTGCCTGCCTGAACTCCGTCTCCGTTTTAAACTCCTTTCACTGGCTGCTCCACATGCAAGCATGTCCTTCCGTGTGTGTCCGTTTCAACTGCGCATTTGTCTGGTCGCTTGAGCAGCCTTTCAGCTGTGCTCAGCTCAGCCTTTCTCCCTGCCGATTTTCCATTTCCCCATTTTCCCTCCGCCTCGCCCTCACCCCTTGTGGCTGTCTCTGTTTGCATAAATGACTGCGCCTGTGTATTTGGCATGACTCTTGAATTAATTTTGCAACATTTTAAATTGAGCGCAATTAATTGCGAAAATGTTTTATTTTTCCACTTGCACTCGTTTTTCACATTGCATATGTATGTATGCCCATACAGATGCAATTGGATATGCACATGTGTGTGTCCGTGTTTGGGTTTGCTGTGCATTTGGTTGCCATTCCATTTTTTTCATTCGCTCGCCTGCAAGTGCGAACACGCGCATTCAAGCATATGCACGTCGCCAGCGCGCTTTCTATACAAGCACACATACTGGTATGTACGTATAAGGCATTCACACTCACACACCCCCTGCCCATCTGCATATATGCGACGTTTTTGTTGGTGCTGGCCCATCGTTTGGACGTGCCGCCTCTTTTACCACTCATTTCATAGTTGCCGTTTCTTTTTTCACCCAGCATACAATGGGGTATATTGTACAAGTCCCACCGAGTCCTGTGTATTTAGATGCATATTACTATTGCACCTCTTTGGTGCAAAGGATCTAGGCATTTTCGGACTGCCTCCTTTGAAATAAACAAAATGGATTAATAAAAAATCTATGTAAAATTATAAATATTTTTTTAAGGAGATGTTGACTTGGAAATTATTTTAAAACTCTATTAAAACAATACTTGCTTCGATATCTTTTTGTTCAATAAGGACGACTAAAATCGCGTAGTATTTTTGTTAATATTAAAGTGAGAACTCTAAACTTTCAAGGGTAATAAAGGTTAAATACATATGCTGATATTTCAATATATTAAAACATTTCCCGGGCTTGCTTGGATTAACTGCAAAAGGACATCAATTGTAACCGCAACTGAAATGCAACTTTATGTATGTACATAAATATATGTAAGCATATGTAACTTTATGTATGTACATAAATATATGTACATACATATGTAAGAAATAATGAGGAATGCATCTTTATTGTAAGTCTTCTTCAGCTTCAATCTTTTGTAAAGAACTCATAGTAGACAAAGCTATTCAAGGGCAAAGAAACGTCAGATTTACATATATTATTTTCGAAAGGATGTTTAAGTTAATAAAAACCCTAATTAGCTTCCCAGTGAACAGACTTGCCCAATTGTCAGGTATTTTTAGCTTTGAAAATTTCTCCATTTTGGCCATTGTTGCTCTTGTTGTTTCCGTTGTTGTCAACAGCCTGCCCCCTCAGCTGTTTCACCCAATTTTCTTCGGTTTTTCGCGTTTTTGTATGGGAGAGTGTGTTGCCCGATTTTTTGTTTTTGTTTTTCTTTTTGCTGGCGTATTTTATGCATTGCTTTTATCGCGTTTTCTACGCTCACTCTGACTCGAAAACACGCACACATGCATGGGGCCACGGGCATCGCATAACACGCATCGCCTAAAAGTATGCAGCGTGCATTGAAAGGCTTTTACAGGACACTCTCTGCCGCTGTCCCGCTGTCTCGCCATTTCACTCCCCTCTCATCTCCGCTTTCTGTTTCATTTTGGCCATTGTTGTCGACGTTGTTGCTGTTAATTTTTGGCGCTGCGTAGCTGTTGTTGTTGCATTTGTGTCAGCTTCGCGTAGCCTCCATTCGTGTCACTTTACATCTCGCCGCTGCGCGCGTGTGTGTGCGTCGCTTATTTATATCCAATTGTTCATTTGTCTTTGGTTTATGTTACGCATACGTCATTTTTGGCCATATTTTACATCAGAGTGATTGCGAGTGTGTGTACTGTGTGTGTGTGCGAGAGTGAGTGCTGGCTGCACCACAATGTGAAATATTTTTCGTTATATTTATGTACATTTGCATTGTTTGCCTTCCATGAGGTCCTTTTGTTCTGCCATTCGCCACTCCAATTTACAAAACTCAGGATGTTGCCTACGTGGATTTGTCACATGGTGATCAATGTACAAAGTGGAGAGTGGAGAGTGGGCGAGCAGAAAACGAATAACAAATGTAAATAATAAACATAAATTATAAATTTGCCGATCGGAAAAACGCAATTGTAGCAGCCACTTGAAAGGAAACTCTCAGTTCTGATTATTTATCTATGCAAATGTGATTGTGTGTATTTCGAGTAGAATTTTTCGTTCAATCTTTGAGTTGAAATGGAATATTTTAAGGGTTTTCTCTGCCAATAGTTCAGACTCTGGACTTTAGAGCTAGAAAACAGGAGAGTCCAATGGCTAAACATTTTGTGAAATGTTTGAATAAACTTTTGTTGAATTTCCATGCCTAAAAATATGTATTTTTTTACCAAAAGTACTTAGTTTTAATATTATCCTGTAGTAACAATAGCATTTTACCTTTAAAGAAACGTACAATATATTTCCAAGAACATTCAAGAAAATCTTAAACCTATTATTAACCTGAAACATTTCTTTTGTTCTTGAATGTTATAATTCTAATTGATTTTCAAGAAAAACTAGAAAAGTTCAAGCGAAAGCAATTTATTTATTAGAAAATATACAAGTGGCTTAAAAACAATGAAACTTTCGAAATGAAAGTAGCGAATTCTGCTCTTTCCCACTTAAGACTTTGATAGATTGGAGTTTCAGTTCCTGTTCGTAGAATTTTCGAAGCGAAACTTGTCCACAAATCGCACTCAAATCAGTCTGGAGCACTGCACGATGATGTCCTCGCTGTGCCAAAGGATATCCGCTTTAACTTTTGCCACAATTGAACAGAGAATTCGGCATGTGAAGTCTCCTTTGTGCATTGGTTTGTGTGCGCTCAGGATTTCTCCACTTCGTTCATGGGAAGAAAGCGATTTTTCTTATTTATTTCGTTTATTTCTTGATTTTTTTCTTCCTGCAAATTGTATCTGAATTTTTTTTTTATCGTTTTCTTGCCTGCAATTGGTTTTTTCCCTTGCTGTCTCGCTCTGTCTGCTCTGCCACTTTTTCTGGATTTTTGTTCTTGTTGTTGCTGCTGTTGTTGCTCATTGCTCAAATGTATTTTGCATTTTTTATGGAACTTGCAATGCCAATACAACAACAACAGCAACAGCAACAACAACAATAACAAATTGGTCGGAGGAAAAAGTTTTATTTCACTCTCCTTTGGCTGTCACATTTTCTTATTGTAGTTGATAAACTTGCCGTTCGTGCCCGGGCCAGTCCAAGTGTCTATGACTGTTTATGGCCGAGTCTGTCAGCCGTGCCTTTTGCACTCCCCAACTCTTGCCCCTTCTCCTTCTGAGTCTGTGTGTGTGTGTGTGTGAGGGGGGAGGGAGTGTGTGTCTTGGTTGCTTTTTTTATTATTCAGTAAATCAAATCAGTTGCCTAACAACTCAATCCAAACACTTGCAGCACGCGCCATGGACAAGGACATGGACATGGCCCAGAGATCTCTCGCCCACTCAACCCCATCCCCGATGGCCATGTCCTGTCAGGGACTGCACAGGAAAAAAATGTATAAAATATAAGGCCTTCTAACTAAGAAAATAAGGATATGAATGGGATTAATTTATAGAAAATTTCTAGTGAAAAACTTAATAATTAATAATGATATATATTTATTTGAATCTAATGCAAAGCAAGCGGTAATTGTGTGCTTTGGAATTTGTTTAAATACTTGTAATATATATATGTTGCAAAGCTAAGATAAAATCTATGAATTATTTTATTTTTCTCAAAGAACTTCACTGCCAGCATTGCCGAAATGGGGCAATTGATGTCGTATCCTTTTAGATTTGCATTTCTTTCAGTGTGCTTCTTTTTTCGGAATGCTTCATCTTTTTCATCTTGCCCATCTGTCTGCTGCGTCCTGGGCTTCGTCTTGCTGTTATTTTTACAGTTAAGTCAATATGCAGCCGTCAAAAACAACACTTGATACTTTTGTGAGTTGATTCTGCAGACTTGGCCATATTCCTCTGCTGCCGCTCTCCTCCGTTGTCTCCTCCGCCGGATGAATATCTCCTCCTATCTGTCATCTGGCTATTGTGAGTTTTCCCTTCGAAAGTTTTGCACAAAAATAAACAACGTTCTCTCTCTCAGAAAAACACACACACACACACACTGAGCCAGTGAAGTTGGCAATGAAGCAGCGCAACAAATTTATGGTCATATCAACAACAGACACACACACATACAGAGAGTCCCGACAGGACACACACACACACTCACACAGTCGCAGTTAGTTTGTTTCACTGTTAACAATGCATATGCATGAGCTGAGGGCGACCATAAGCGACTTACGTGCATAAGCCGTAGCAAAAAGCTTGAGCTATCATCCTAACAAGCGGGCAACTGGCTGCTGGCTGCTGGCTGCTGTCTGTCCCTCCTGCAGTCCGTCACTCTGTCATTCTGTCAATCCGCCAATCAACACACACATACACACACAGCACAGCACAGCACAACAGAACAAAACACAACATTCAAGCCGTCGCCTAATGGGAGTGTCGGCAGGTGGAAACAGGTGGAAAGGTAGACAGGTTTCGGGTTCGGATTCCAAATCGTGTGAAAGCGGATTGTTATCAATTCAGCTGTCGATTCACCTTCATGCAACGATTTCCAAACTCCGGACACATCTAATGGCCCCGATGCGATAATCCCCAGGTATCCTACCTGCATGCGGAGCCAGAGTTGGCCTGATAACCTTTGAGTCCTGTCATAAAGTGAATGCGCTGATCTGATTTACTTCGAGTGAGGCAATGCAGTTAAGGCGACTAAACTTCTAACAGAATTAAATGCTGTTTGCAGAATAAATAATAGTGGATAAGGCTATAGCTAATTTCTATAACTAACATATTTTATTTATTTATTATATTCTTAATAATTATGATAAAAATCTTTCCCCAGTTCGTTTTTTATAAGAATTCGTTGACTCCTTGGATCGATAATCATTTCAATATTTAAAATTCAATAATCATAAATACCTTTAAGTAATTATTTGATTAATACTTAAACTGTCGTTCTTTTTCCAATAAAAATTCCCAAAAGCAATTTTTAATTCTATATTTTAAAAGGAAATCTCATCCAGCTTCTTGCAATTCATTTAAATTTAAAGGCGTAATCTGTAAAGAACATAACACACACTGACTACCAAAAAATCAGAGTTGCCTTAAAAATACATATTATAATCTCTTTTCAACCCTTCAACTCCCACGTTTACTTCTGATCAATTTAATTTTCCCATTCCAGAGAGGCACAGAAAACTCTTGGCCAAGACATTTTCAAATCATTCATCATTCGGAATCATTTTTGGCCATCAATGTTTGATCGTTTCAATCGCTTTAAGGACCATTTTCATAATCCCAAAACCCGACGCCCACGTCCAACGAAACTTATTTCGAGCAAATCTCATAGACACGTATGGCTGGGATGTGTGCCGGTGGCCATTACCAATTCGCAGGGAACCTTTTTTTACGATTTACGTGCCGCATCCCCTGGGAGGCAGAGGACAGAGCCATTGTGCCACTCCGGCCACCCCGCAAAAAACACTCGCATCCTTGGCAACACATAGACACTTCCACCTGGCACTCTGGTCATCCACACGGTTCGGGCTTTTAATATTTCTCATATTTTTATGGCGCTTACTGGGAGTGGAGTGTTCGGAATGGGATAAGAGTGTGGCTGGGAATGGGTGCTGGAGGGTCATCATATTTTGTGTGATTTTGTTTTTTTTTTTTTACGGGCAACTTTTGCCACTGAAATTAACAAGTCTCCACCCTTACAGAGAGAGGAATTTTGAGTAAACAAAAATATGGATTTAATAAATATATAAATAAATAAAATAGAGATAGAAGATAGTCGGTTTTTGTGAATGATTTATAGACCTCTAGTTAGCAGAAACCTTTATATTACAAGTTAAAGGTAGCAATCATTAAACAATAAATATTATTTAATTTCTTGTTATATATTTTCTCAGTGGAAAAATATACATGTGTGCTTGGAAGGAGGAGGGAGGAGTGGACACACCCACAGATATGGAATATTTGTGTGTGCTTTTGACAAACATTTGGTGTTTGTTCATTTGTAATTTGGTTGCCGGCATTTGCATTCAGATTCCCATTCGCTTTAGCCAAATTGGAATTGAATCAAACGATTGCCGCGGGACATTTGCCGTTAATAAAGCCATTCAATTTTAATCATCGCCATTCAATGCAAAGCATTTCGCATTTCGCATTTCGCAAACCAACTGAACAACACAGCACAGGACAACAATGGGAATGGAGAAAAACGGCAGGAAACGGGCTGACTGGCAAACAAACAGTATGGCCAAGTATTTGTCCTGAACAAATTTGCCGCAATCGGCCGCATTGTTGACACATTTTGTTTGGCGGCTTTTGGTAATTCAATTTGGTATTTGATTAAACTAAAACCCAGCCCCTTAATCCAGCCTCTGGTGCTGTTGCTGCTGCTGCTGCCTCCCTCCAAGGCTCATTTGCGGTGCTCCTGCATATTTAATGTCAAATTTTTATTATCCTTCTGCTGCTCCTGTCGTGGCACAAAAAAAAAAAAAAGAGTGAAGGGAAAACACGAAAAAAAAAGTAACCAAGAGGCAAAGTTTGGAGTAAAGTTTTGCAAGGCGCCCTGACTTCAACTCAGCTCAACTCAACTCATCTCATCTCAGTTCGGTTCGGTTCAGTTCAGTTCGGTTAAGTTCGGTTCGGATGTCAGCCCCATCAGGAGCATTCAGCTGGGGAGTTGTCAGTGTCCTGCTCCCAGTGCCGCTCCCAGTCCCGATCCGACCCTATCTCCTGCACATCCTGTGGCCCATTTGCCGCTCACTGTGGCAACTGAGGCGTCATCATCGAGTTGGGTCCATTGTTGCTGTCCTAGCAGGACATCCAGGGACTGGAACAGGGGACTGTTCACGGAGGAGGTGAGAGGAGGGGGGACTTTCGGGCTTTTCGGTAAAAATGAAGTTTTTCCCGTTCTTTCGTCATGAATTGATAATGTACACATGCTCATAAGGGGATGCGTGTGCGGGGATATGGGCGGCAGGATAAGGGCGGGGGCGTGGGGCATGGGGCGAAAGGACTCGGCTATTTGCATACGTATGTGGATGTTTATCCGTTTCTGTAGCTGTATCTATAATACTGCTGAATGCACATCGCCCCGGCTGCCTGCCGTATGTATGAATTTGCAGATTATTTAGCCAAAAGTTGAAAGGTATTTCGAACAAACTAAAAAACAAAGAGCAACTCTCACACTCGCACCCACACTGGCTGGCAGACGCATATGGGGGGCGGGGGGAAAAAGAGCAGATGAGCGAAAGAAAAACAACAGAAAAACCCCAAAAACTTTTATTAAGTTGGAAGATATTTTGTTGAAATTTATACACATTTGCTTTCTTCTTCTCCAACCGCTCCAACCGCTCCTTTCTTCCCCGCCAGCCAGCTTAGAGCTCACTTTTGTTTTGTTAAGTTTTTTCCCAATGCCTTTCCGTGTGTTTTCTTTTCGTTTTTGCCCCATTTTTTTATTTGGTTGTTGCGCCAGGCCGTTAAAAAACTACAAGCAAATGGTTCGGCACAAAATTCGGCATTCGTCCTGCCTCTATTTCTTTGTCTTCCGTTCAGTTCCGTTCTATTCTATTCCATTCCTTTACATTTCTTTTTTTTTTTGTCAGATCCTCCTTCAGCTTCTTCGGCTTGCATTCCGCTTCATGGGGATTTATATTTTTTAATGGAAAGTTAAGCTCATAATAAACTGTGAAGAAAATGGAGCGTCTTAGTTTCGTTGCTCGTTAGTTTTGCGAAAGTAAACAAAAATCTGCTGACTGTCCTATGCTTTTCCCATTTCCCTTCCCTTTTTCTACCCTTCCCCGTGTGCGTGTTTGTTTGTTTGTTCGTCCTTGTGTGAGCATCTGTGTGCCGAAGGATTCGCCGCAAAACTTTGAGGGATTTGGCATACCTTGAGGTGGGGTAATACGCGTACCTGTGGTCAGAGCCGTGGCCTTTTCGGATTTAGGCAAAGGGTTGGCTCTTGCTTTCCGGATTAAGCGCACATTCTTGGTCCTGACGTTCGGTCAAATGTCCATCAAAGTGGCCAGGATTGGTTTGTGCATTAATTGAAGACTTGAAATTGCATGACATTGCAATTAATATGGTTTCCTTTAATAACTAAAGCTTATGGTT